>OX328096.1:35166010-35374551 GCA_946811185.2 Hippopus hippopus
TTTTCAACGGTACTACAGGTTTCTGTAGCGGCTATGTTAACATTATGACGAACAACATACTTTTCAGCCTACCGGCTTCTTCCCTACAATAATGATATAGAAGAAGTAATCATCAATCGTCGGACATTTTGTTATGATCCGTAGTTTTGCTTGCAAAATGCTAAACATTGTGATTACAGAGAGTTTAGGGGTAAACTTTCAACACTGAAACTTTATGAAATAAATAGTCCAGGGACGATTTGCAGTGTATAATTTATCGATAATCAAATACAAAGTGCCATTGTATTGTTTAAGATCGGTGTAATTTGTGCAATTTGTCAAAGATTATTTATTTAAAACACTTTTTTCAGTACTATCGGTATTTTTTCTTTTTTAATACACAAAAGGCCACATTTCTCTCTTCCAAATAATATCCTTTGTGTAAATGCGTTTGCTAGATTTAGGCCTGAATGATAGGTGGAAGAAGCCGTGCGTGCTTTTTTTTAGGAATCTAGAAGCTAATCATTCTGTAGTTTTATGGTACGGCCTTTTCCATCGATTTTCCAACAAATTTGTCTCAGAAGCAGTGGATCTTACATGAGTGTTCGTGTATATGGTTTTCGCAAAGTGGGACTCGGTACAATTCTACTGTGAAGTAGTGTGAAAGTGGGGGTATTGGACAAAAAGAGAATCTTATCAAACCTTATTAAGACGCTGTGTCGCTTAATTGGGGTAAATCGGGCTGTCTTATAGTAGCAGACGACATAATATGCATAAACTTAATTGTTAGCAGCTGTTTAAGTAACACTGCTTTAATAAAGAAAAAACGAATTTTCCCTACCTAAAATATGCGCAAAATCAGGTAATACTTTCTTTATTTAAACTCGAACCCAATTTTCGTTTATTTATATCTCAGAGCCTTAACCAAATACATTGTAGGTATGTAGGCAAAATTTAGGCCAAATGAAAACCCTGAAAAATCTGACAGCGAAACAGAAACATTTGGCGATTACAGACAATCATTCAATTGTTCTGGAAATAATTGTGGAGAAAGGAGCAGTTGCTCCTTATTAGCTCACCTGAGCACAAAGTGCTAAAGGTGAGCTTTTGTGATCGTGCTGTGTCCGTCGTCCGTCGTGCGTCGTGCATCGTGCGTCGTCAACTTTTACCTTGTATACGCTCTAGAGGCCTCATTTTCAGTCCGATACTCATGGAACTTAATCAGAGTGTTTGTCTTGATGATATCTCTAAAGACTTTGAAAATGGTTTATGTGGTGTCAAAATCTAGGTCACTAGGTCAAATCTTAGAAAAACCTAGTGTACGCTCTAGAGGCCACATTTTCAGTGCAAAACTCTTGAAATATAGTCAGAATGTTTGTCTTGATGATATCTCAGATATTCGAAAATGGGTCATTTCGGGTCAAACGCTAGGTCACTATGTCAAATCTTAGAAAAACCTTGTGTACACTCTAGAGGCCATATTTTCAGTCCTTTACTATTGAAAGTTGGTCAGAATGTTTGTTTTGATGATTTCTCGAACGAGTTTGAAAAAGAGTCATGTTGTTTCAAAAAGTAGGCCACTGGGTCAAATCTTACAAAAACCTTGTGTACCTTCTAGAGGCCACATTTTCAGTCAATTACTCATGAAAGTTTGTCAGAATGTTTGTCTTAATGTTATCTTGGACGAGTTTGAAAATGGGTCATGTCGGGTCAAAAACTAAGTCAATGGAACCAATCTTTCAAAAACCTTGTGTACGCTCTAGAGGCCACTTTTTCAGTCCAATACTCATGAAACTTGGTCAGAATGTTTGTCTTGATGACATCTTAGACGATATTAAAAATTGGTTAGGTCGGGTGAAAAATTAAGTCACTAGGTCAAATCTTAGAAAAACCTTGTGAACACTCTAGAGGCCACATTTTAAGTTCAATACTCATGAAAGTTTGTCAGAATGTTTGTCTTGATGATATCTTGAATAAGTTTGAAAATGGGTCTGATCAGGTCAAAAACTAGGTCTCCAGGTCAAATCTTTAAAATAGCTTGCATAGCTCTAGAATCATCATTTTCTGTCCAATACTTATTAAAATTAGTCAGAAAGTTTTTTCCTGATGATCAATAAGATGAAATTAAAAATGAGTCACATTGGGTAAAAAACTAGGTCACCATGTCAAATCGTGGAAAAACCTTGTGTACACTCCAGATGCCACATTTTCTGTCAAATACTTATGAAAGGTGGTCAGAATCTTTGTTTTGATAATATCTACAATGGGAAAATAGGCTATGTTGGGCTAAAAAGTAGGTCACTGAGAGAAATTGTAGAAAAGGCTTGTGTACAAGCTAGAGGTCAAATTTTCAGTCCAATAATCATGAAACCTTGTTAGAATGTTTGTCATAATATGTCGAAAGAGATTGAAAATTGGTCATGTTTGGTCAAAAGACTCAGGTGAGCGACTTCAGAGCCATCATGGCCCTCTCGTTCTTGTTTTCCCACAGTGTTTTCCACAGCGTTAAATTCGGGGGCTAGAACACGTGTACATATGTGGTAGTGTTTATCTTTGGAGCTAAAAATGCATAGGAAAATTTCAGCCAGGAAACGGGATCTAAAACTGCAACTAAAAGACTTTCGGATCAGTATAGTTCACAAATATCGGAGAAAGACTTTTAATTCTGTGACTTCTGGTCTTGATCTACACTGCCCACAAAAACAGCTACGGATGTGCTTAGCACTCTAAGGGTTAAGGAAACAGTATTAGAAAGTACACTGTCACCTTCTATTTTAAACACCACATTTTTATATAAAAATAATCATCAAATCGAATAATCGTTCAAAGTTTTTCGTTTGAATGACATTTTCTCCAAGGATTTTTGGGACAAACTGCGCATTTCAGTTATGTTCAAGTAAACGATTATAAAGGTATGTGGCCATGCTCGTGATAGGTTAAACAGTAATAGGGTTTGTGATGTAATTAACAACTTTGTCAATTCTTATCGACTACTTAATTTATTTGAAACCTTAGTGATACTGACAACATAACGTGTTCTCTCTTAAACCTTTGCTCTTCCTTTTTCTTTTTAAAACTATACCAGTGAAGGTAAAATAATGTATAACTGAAATAATAAACCTACGAAAGCCTACAAGGGTCAAAATGAAGGTAAAATGTCTCTCAAAAACACGTAATAAAGTGAATCAAAACACGTTATAACGCAAAAAATGTCGCACTAACGCAAAAAATCTCGTAATAACGTATTTTAAAATAAGTAATAACGTGTTTAAAAGTCGTAGTAACACGAAAAATCTCGTTATAAAGTGAATTTTAAACACGTAATAAAACAATACATGTTTTAGAACAAGTTATAACGAGATTATTCGTGTTACTACGACTTTATAACACGTTATTACGTGTTTTAAAACACGTTATTACGAGATTTTTTCACATTAGTGCGAATTTTGTTTACGTAATTACGTGTTTTAAATTCACGTTATTATGTTTTTTGAAAAATACTTTACCTTCATTTTGACCCTTGTAGGCTTTCGTATAAACCAACTGAAACAGAAACAAAAAAAAGAAAACACACACACACACAACAAAGAAGGGAAACTCTTATAAAAGAGAACGAGATAATCATTTTTCTGTGTTAAAACAGGTTAAGATTCCTATTTGGTTCCAAACATTCCTACTTTGCCCACAGACTCTACAAACCCGGCTTATCAAAAAAAAAAAAAAAAAAGAAAAAAAAAAAAATCTCTCTCTCTCTCTCTCTCTCTCTCTCTCTCTCTCTCTCTCTCTCTCTCTCTCTCTCTCTCTCTCTCTCTCTCTCTCTCTCTCTCTCTCTCTCTCTCTCTCTCTCTCTCTCTCTCTCTCTCTCTCTCTCTCTCTCTCCCTCCCTCCCTCTTGCACAATCCTTAAATTGTACCAATACAGTTTTAGAATTAGGCAACGAAGTGGGAATTCCTGCTTTGCGTAGGAAAGAAATGTACCGATTCCCACTTTGTGGAGAACATACATTTTAGATTTATCAAACGAGTTACCTAAAACGATAAAAACGAGGACTACAAAGTCTTGGTGTTCTAATAGGTGAAGAGTTGGATAAATTTAATATAACACAAACACTGGTGTGAAATCCTCTTTTAACATTACCAGATACTGTTTGAGAAAACCCTGAAAATTAAATGGTCTTATCTGGAATTCCACAATGGGACAACTAGAGAAATTTTGTTAAGCGGTGACTCATGGACACTCTAGAAGAAAAAGTAGATTCTTTCTAAATCTTTAAGCTAATATTTCATCCAAATTTTATTTCTTAAAATTTCCTTTTACCGACGAAAGTCTTAAAGCAGTAGATAATCAAAATACAACGAATAAATGTTATAAACAGAGATGAGTCGAGAAAAATACTCCATCATTTGATTTTCAGAAATCATAAGTTTGAAATTTGTAAACTGCTAAGATATGATTGACATACAGCGCCGCGCCAAAAGTGAGTTAACTTTTTTAATGGCGGTCATTTTGAACATAAATATGAGTGACATTTCAAATGCAAAATTCTTATCTTTCTTATCAATGAAATTTATTAATATTTGGTGATCTGTCCCTTTCTAATCAACACTTCACGCAAACGGTTTGGTTAAGAAAAATAAAGTCTTTGAAGGTAAGATACGGGGATGTCATTCCAAGCGGTAGTCAGCTGATGTTTCAGATCATCAATGGTATTGATAATAAAAAAAAAAAAGATTTTGTTTTTTTAACAGCAAACACAAATTTTCAATGGGACTTAGATCTGTGCTGGCTACATAAGTACAGGAATGTTGTTTCTATCCTTAAACTGTTGTAATTAACGAGACTTATGGGCGAGGGCATTGTCTTCTTGGAACACCCAGAGTTTTCACCAAAATGTTTCATGATAGAAGGCCACATTTATCAAGTGTTTCAATGTACTTGTCAGAGTTCATAGTACCATTTACAAGTGCTAGCATACCTACGAGCGTACATCAGTGTTACACATGCAACCCAACACCTTCAACTTCATGTCAGCATTTGGTCTGGCTGCAACGTAGCCTAACCAGTTGGGCCTCCATTTCTCATTAGCTTTACGCTACACTTTTAACTGTCTGTCAGGTTTCGAGTTTATCATCATTTCGTTACTGAATATCATATTCTTCTACTATTTATCAACTTTCCAATGTAATTTAGTCCTACACCAATACACGTGCTATTTTCTGTTCAAAGCCCCGATCTGAACCCTCTTCCTAATCGCACGCTTCGTACGGCCTAATTCATTCAAATTTCTTTGAACAGTTCTAAGTGAACATTGCTCAGGCCTAGACTCATTAAATGTTACAGCAATATGCCGCAAGGATTATCGTCTGTCTCTTTTAACAATCAACGAAAGTTTTATGCGTTCGCTGTTTTCAACATCACCGCGTTCTCGATAGCGTTTGATAAATCCAGATATTGTAGATATACTTCCACAAAATAGTTTGCAAACGTCTGCAGCCTTGGATCCAGCCTGAATCATGGAGACGATCAGACTTTTCTCCTCTGAGGTCTTTCCTTATTCTGTTTCCCAAGTTTTACATCAGGAAGTATATCTATGTATACAGACGAAAATTCTGACTCAATTTCCGGTACAGATAAGCCGATACTAGTTGCTTC
Organism: Hippopus hippopus; assembly: GCA_946811185.2. Classification (NCBI taxonomy): domain Eukaryota; kingdom Metazoa; phylum Mollusca; class Bivalvia; order Cardiida; family Cardiidae; genus Hippopus; species Hippopus hippopus. The sequence goes on from OX328096.1 coordinate 35,171,642, forward strand.
CATTTGACCAAGTCGAAATCGTTTATTGACACCCTATAACGAGCATGCGACCGCCCAGAAGCAGATATAACGTCGTCAGGAAGCCTCCATTCAAATGTTGACCCACTTTTGTCATGACGCTGTACATCTTCTTAAACTTCCGGGCGTTATTTGGCACAGTTGGTTAATCCCCATTTCTCTTAGACATTTTGTCAATTTTATTACCGTTGTTATACACTGGCGCATTAAGCTATGACTTATTAATTCTCAACGGTTGAACAAAGATCAAGGAAACCAGTGTAACCAAATGGAATGGAACAAATCCGATAAGATTTGCTCGTGGACGGTATAAGTGCTGTCACATGATTTATGACAGTATTGGTATCCGCATGTTCTTCATGGTAAATTAAGCATGATTCAAAGATTATTTTAAAATGACCGATTTGCGAATCATGTTCAAAGAAATTTTATTTTGTGTAAAATATTCATTACACCAAGGATAAAGTATGGTATTCTATTTTGTAACACTGATCCCAATATGTTTGATTGAACCTCGCCGTGCTCCGGTACTATGGTGGTGATAATGTTCTTTCTGGTCTCAGATGATTCATCTGATTATCGTGAATTACTTCCAGGAACAAATTGACAACGTACGACTGTGAAAATATTATTTTTTATATATGAATAATCAACATGTATTAAGATAACATACACTTGTACATGTGAAAGAAGGAGAAAGGAGTAAATCCTCAGTCTTCGGGTCAGTTCTTTGCAAACAAAACAAAAGACATGAATGTATTCGCTCTGTGGAAGCAGTTAAGACATCAACATTTTAAGAGTTTATTTTTTCCTGTTTGTAAGAATAACTTATAGAATATAGAGCTGTGTAAATCCAGAACCAGACTTACGGATTTTGGACGTAACAAAATTGATATGAAGATGCTTAAAGTTGAAAAAAAGTCTTTTGGGACACATCTCACTACAGCTTGAAACTTGTCGAACCTTTCACCGAGAAGACTGTAAGAATGGGAAAAGGAGAAATGCTGGTGATCAGCATTTTATCCTTTCACCACATTGTCTTAACCCTGTCAAAGCACATTCCACTGCTTGACCTACATTTATCTTGCTGTATCTGCAAACACTTTCAAGATGGGCGTATCTAAAGAGATAAGTTAGTATTAACCCTTTGACAACTAAGTGCGACTCAAAAATCTTTTCGGACAGTGTAGATCAAGATCAGACTGTATAGAACGTGCGTTCTGATCTTAGTTCTACACTGTCCGATAAGGAGAAATATTTTCCCCAAAAATACCTATGAAACAGAAAAAATTGGATTTTTACAATCCGCTTGAAAGTTTCACTTTACTTGCTGAACAGGTTAAGGGTTACGACAAAGAACTACGTCTATATCAGATCAATTTTATGTTCTAGGGAAAAAACGAAAAAAAGAACGATCATGAAAAGGTGTGTTTTAGTATTTCCGTCAATACCATGTACAACAATAACAACACAAAAATAACCACGTCAGTGCCTTCTCTTCTTGAAAATCTGTACCCCAAAACGTGTAATTATGTTGTAATTTCCTCGATTTTTACGTAAAGTGCGTTTTCTAAATGATAGGAAGCGTTGCTAGAAAGTTTTTCCCTTCACTGCTTGCTGTGCTATAAAAGTGTGCCAAGGAAATTCTGTTTCCTTATTTTTTGTTTGTCAAGTGTTTTACGTCGTTAACGCAAGTATTTTAGCAAAATTTCGACGACCAGTGCCTTTATCATTTGTTCGTGGTTGTTTCTATTCTAATACTTCTCTGAAAACTCTTTCAATGCCAGTGTTTGCGCTCTTAACAAACCACTGAAAGCGTTTATAGGTTTGACAGGAATTATGTCTGTCGCTATGACTTTCATTGCTTCACAGAAAGATAACCAATGTAACAACACAGGAGACTCAAGTTTGGACTCCTTTACAAGCTGACAACAAAGTTCATATGGCTTGCAACACGCGAAAAGGGGCATTCGGACATTTGCGTACAGTGTCGTCTCGAATCAGACTGCGCAGGCTGATTCGAGACGACACTTTACGACTACATTAGATTTTGTGGTACAGTAGACTTGTGCAAAACAGAAAATTGGCTTAAAACGGAAAGTGTCGTTTCGGATTAGCGTGCACGGACTGCGCAGGCTGATCCGAGACGACACTTCACGCAGATGTCCGAATGCCCCTTTTCGCGTATTGCAAGCCATAGAGTTTATTCGGCAGCCTAATTGACGATGTCGACCAACCAGATTAAGAAAATGTTAACCCGTGTTCTACCGAAAATAAATATTTTGCAAGTACACGAGTAGATTTTGTTAAATTACTTTTCGTTAAAAAAGCTGCGGAAAGTGAAGAGTATGATCAGACTGTGCGTATGTACGGGCTGACCTTGTTTTACACTCTCGATAAAATGCATTTATGGGGTCGCTAACGGCAACACAAGAATTAGTAAACGTTTAAACAGTAAAAAACTGAATTCGGCGTTTGTAGTTTTCTTTTTAGGTGGTCTTCGTAATCTTCAGAGATTTTACGCTTCTTAGAATCTGAAATTCGTTTCGGCACCAAAGCTTTGCGATAAATTACATGTGAGTGCGTGGTTATACAAAGTATATCTCACAAATGAATCTTCATGAGACGCTGAAAATCTGCAAAGTAATTCACTAAATTTGGAACTTTGGGGAAAACAATGGTTACTGGAACTGAACCGAGATAAATGTGAGTAATAAGGATAGCTAAAAAGGAAAATACCATCATGTACCCCAACAAACTACATAAGATAGAACTAAATACTACAAGATATGGTATATACCTTGGAGTTGCAATCAGTAAACACTTCAATTGGAAAAATCACATTGACAGTATATCATGTAAGCTAGAAATACTCTAAAAGATACATCTTTACTCGATTTCATTCAGTTTTTTAACCAACTGCATCTTTGTTTTATGAAACCATAATCTTTCTTGTATCTTCATGCCAAATGTTGTCCTTGATGGTTGTAAGGTTACAATAATATTAAAATCAAAGAAACAGCTTCAAAAACTTACGCAAGACCACAACTACAATATTATAAAAAAAAAAAAAAGTTTGGCATCCATGGCAGAAAAATCTTACGAGCGAACTAGAAAGAGTACAAAGAGCTGCAGCCCGATATGTAACAAATAAGTATTCTTACTATAGCAGCGTGGCATCAATGCTTGAAAATCACAAATGGCATTCTCTTGAACAACGCGGAAATTTTGCATCTCTAATAATGTTTTTTTTTTAAAAATCTAGTACATGTAGATCACCACCATCTTACACCTTCTAGAATTTACAAACACATCATACCACACCGTCGAACGCATTATCATATGAACAGGTTTTTTCCTCGCACGATCAGATATTGGAATGCCCTGCCTAACAATATCAGAACCAGTGATAGCCTTGCAGGCTTCACTATCAGTCGCAATTCTTACATGTTCTAAGTAGCACTTTTGTTTTTACCCGTTTTTAATCATATTATTAAACATCGTGTCATGTAACATAGCTTTCTGGCTTTTACCATTTTAACGTTGTCCCCTACCTATCAGTACAGTCATAGATTGACTGTTAATAGTATCAACGTAGATGTGGGTGTAAAAACCTTTTTTTCATGTTGTACTTTTCTATTCTCCAGGTAATGTTCAAGTTTTTCGCTAGAATCATGTGTATGGACAATTTAGTGAGGCCGTTCTTGGAGGCAGATAAGAAACGGTTAATCCCTATCATACCAGGTATGGGCCTCGCCAATGGTGGAAGTAATTGGCCAAAAAACTGGGGCTCCAACGACATATTACGGCGGAAGGAAGAAATCGATTTAAATCCACAGTTAGCTTCAATAGACCAGATTCTCACAGAGATTCGAGACTTTCTGTTAGAACATAGGGAAAGGATAGAGGAGAAAGACAGAAAAGAAAGGATAGCGAAGGAATGGAAAGCCCTAGGCCTTATATTTGACCGCATGTTTTTCTGGATATATCTCGTGACGATCATAACATCGTTATCAGTCGTACTCTCAGTCATTTTCATTAGCAGCTGATATTAGTCGGATTAGTTGAATGATACGCTGGGTGTCACGGAGCCCAAATCTTATACGTAGTGAAGTGTCCTGAGTGTTACATGTATAATGATATTAAAAGTACTTCGAAGAAAAAGAGGGGGTCATTATTAGCAATATTCTCTAATGATTCTAAATACTATTGTTAATAAATATTATAATTATGTTATATCATGTAAGATCGATGCTGTATGATGACTTTCTGCAATTCCGAGACTGACCATGCTATTTTGACTTAAAGGTAACATCTCAGTTAATCATACCGCGAGAATTTAAAATTGTTGATGTCATACAAACTTAGATGCTCTTAAGAGAGTAACCGGAAGTTGAGCAATATTATCAAATCAATCTGATCTGGAAAAAAACCAAAATTTTAAAGTAGTTCAAATTAGATCAATTATGTCCGTGAACATGCATTGCATGGTATCAACACCAGCAGATTAGATCTAAATGCCATTTCTGAAATGCCAAAAACCGTGCACCTTTCACTACTAGAGCATTTGATCGTTAACTGATTGAAAAGATTTATTTCAATAATCCTGTGCTTTAACGGTTAAAATCTAAAGCGTTTGCTTTTTGCACAGCTACCGGCTGACTTGTGAAAGTTAAATATTCAAGGGAAAAGTGCTTTTGATAAGTTAATCCGCCTTTGCCACACGATCTCTGTACTAAATCTCTAATTCATTTTGATTATCGATAGTTTGCTATGACGTTTTCAGAGCCCCTCTGCTTTCAGTTTGTTTAAAAAATAATGATATTATATGCCAACTCTTACGTATGTAACGGAAAGGTTTGTCCCATATTCGCCGTATATATTGGAAAAAATGTATAATACGTATATTATGAAACAGTGAGGAATAAACGGCAGTCATGCTACATGTAAGTTAGGATTTTTGAGTGTTACAATTTCAAAGCTGAATTCGTAGAAAGAACTGTATGTAGATCAGATTATCTCTAAATGTTATAGGAAAGAGTTCGGTGAAGAAATGAGAACGTGTACATCTACAAACACAGAAGTATTCAACGAACTAAATCACAACGAAATCAGGGATATAACTTCTGCAAAACTAGATGTACATGTATATAATGGTGGATCATTGGCGGATAAGATAATTCGACTTCCTTGCTTACTGTTGTTACCTGCTCCCAAACAACCGCGGTATATACACATATACAGCATAGCAGATAGACTACTAAAACTGTGCTGTTATTAAGGCTTCTTTCGCTAAGATTCCGAAAAAAAAATTATTCTCATCAAATCATGATGAATTCTGGGTAAGAAATTTAGAGAAATGAGTGATCTAATTTACACAAGGGTATGTACACAAAGTGCAAATTTCGGGGGCTACGGAAATTGAAATACGTGTTTTAGCAACGTATTGGACTTTATTGAGAAAGAAGGAAACACGTCATTAATTTCATTTTTGCCAAAATAAAAAAAAGGTTAAAGATGCGTATTGTTTTTGTAAGGCTAGTTGTCTCAACACCATATTGAAAGGCTACATGTCTCAACACCATATTACAAGCATTTATAAATATTAATAGACTGTCTGATTCAAAAGAGAGCTGTAAGTCTTACAGCTGCAATTTCAGGTTAAGGGGAAATGGTTCTTTGCTGACTTTGATATGTGTTAAGTGGCTGAAAAACTTGTTAATATCATGGTCGGTAGATGGTAGTTTGTGTTATCTCATGATAATGGATGCACCAGAGGATTAACGCGGCATTTTAATTTGCAATCAAACACACATCCTAACAGTGTGCCATCAAACCCTTTGTTAAAGCAGATGTGCAAATCCGCTTTAATATGGCCAACTCAAAGTTTGATTTAATTATATAAGTTGCCTTTAGAACTGAATCTATTAACCAGTACAGAACAGAAGTTGTACTACTTCATAACCGAAATCTACATTGAGTAGGGAATACAAGTAGATCTAAATGTACTCTTTAATTTTGTATTCAATACGGATTTCAATTTAAGTATCATATAGATCATATCAAAGATTAAAACTGCATGCTATTTGCAATCTGATCTATATCTACACATTCTTCACGCACGAAGGGTTAATGTTAACGTCGAACTGAAACCGATTACAATTACCATTTTCAAAAGGTTGTGCAGAGCTTATTAAACAATGTTAGATATTGAAGAGAACATGTTTTCTTTTTAGTGGGATTTCATATATTTTTCACCTTTGTTTTCTACTGAAACATTTTATGCACCTTCCTGAGAAAAAAATAGCATTTATCCATTAATTGTGTCATTTAAAGTTGATCAAAACTGTTTTACATGTCCCATCGTCAGTTGTTATTGTAATGCTAACTTGTAACCTCTGCAAATATTTCATGTCAGCGGTACACTTTCGCAAAGCATATCTTTTAATCTTTTTTCGTAATTATGAACGTTTTAAACACAAAATAAATAATAAAAACATCTCCAGCGTTAACAGTCGCTTACTCGGGAGCCGAAATAACGGGCAGCAAGGCTGGGCATCAAGCCAAAAAAGCGATGATCTGATTGGTCAAATCTCGATTTCCACGGATTCATGTGTTGGAAAAATAAGCCTTACGAAAACGATGCTATCTTGTCTAATAAAAGTCGTAGCATTCTGTCATTATGCAGCTTTCTTTCTGTATGAAATATGGTAACAGCAATCTATTTTGGCTATAACTTTATACTATCGTAATGATTTCGTCTACTTCCTGTTGTATCTATAATTCTACAGTTTAAAGGCCCAATAGCGGCCAAAAAATCAAAGGAGTTAAATCGCATTTAAATTTAAATCATACCATTGAAAAGTATGGAAAATGTTGTGAAGATGGCAAACTGTTATTATTTGGTCGGTCAGAGTGTTAGTAGCTGGCAAAAAAGTAAATTTTGAAATCAGGCAAAAAGTAAACAAACGATAGAATGACCTGGCAGGTTTTAACCTAGTTTTGAAATTAATTTCTCTACCAACGACTCACACTTTGACTGACCGTACGTAACAGATTGTCATCTTCACAATAACTTGCATACTTTAAAACGGTATGATTTAAGTTAAAATGCATTTTAACACTCTCTTTGTTTACTTTTGGCAATTATTGTGACTTTAAATACATGCATTTTAACATTTACTTTACTCATACTTGATGCAAGCTTCATAACATTGATTGGTATTGCCTGCTATCTTCATGGTTTAACCTTGTTTCTGCTTTGCTTTTGATATGAGCTTAGCTTTTATCGTAATATCATTTATTGTCTTTCAAACTAATCTTCTTGTCAGAATCCGTTTAGAAAGCATGACTTTAGTTTTAAGGCTGGTATATGTTCGTTGGTTCTTATCGATCCATTGGCCGAAGGCCAGTGGACTTTATTCGTGGTTCGTCTTGCGTCCGTATATAGTTAACTTCAGCTTCATTCAGACATTTGCTTTTTTAAATCTATTGAACGAGTCGGTCAAGACCGAACTCCAAAGTATTGTGTATGCCAAATTCTTTCACATAGTTCAGATCCATTAACTCATATTTCCATAGCGGCATAATTTAAATGTCTTATAAAGTCGTCATTTCCAAAGCTGCCATTCAGAATTTTTTGCCATTTGGCATAAAAGATCCTTTGGTAAAAAAGTTTGTTTTTTCCATAACATCTAACAGCATGTTGTTGTATGTGTGGTTTAATTTTCTTAAATATGAACTGAAAGGCAGTCTTTCAAATAACACATGTTGAAAACCCAATTCTTTAATAGTTGGCATGGGTAATATTTGCCAGATAAACCTAAAGGCATTGTTTTCATTAGATCTGACAGCATGAAGTTGTATGTGCGTTTTATATTTCTTATATAAACTGATAGACAGTCTTTCAAATTACTGGGGTAATCTTTGACAGATAAACCTCTTTCAGGTCTCTTGGTAGCATCTTCATCTGTCCAAAGTCATTACCAGTGTTAGCCGGCTTATTTTCCCTGAGTATCCTACAGCCAAGTTCTAACAAAGTTTCCTTTTCCAAAACACACGCACCAAAATTAATTGATACGATCGTATTTCTGCATGAATGGTCCATGCCCCCTAAACGACAAATTGTATTTTAAAAAAACGTGGCTACTGTTAGCCCTTCAACATACATTTGCATGTTAATTCTAGGAAAACAGTCTGTATCAGACAATTGCTCTTATTACCTCAATATTCTTAAATCTTTAAACCGTCGTAGATGAAAAGGTCGCATTAAATTTTGTATTGTGATACGTTGAGACTGATCAGGGACCGTATTAACCAACCATTCTTATAAATATTCTTTGTCTTATTTTCCCAAGATTTTCTAAATTTGAAAGTAACACAACTTTCGATTGACTAAACAAGAAAATTCTGGAGAATAAGACTGAGAATGTTCTTAAGAATGGTTGGTGAATACGGGCCTGGGGCTTACATTCCTTGCAACCATCATGCACCAACCCAAGAGATAGAACTCGATGCATTTGTGTCCGAATACGAACATGTGACACAGCTGTTTCCAATATCATTTCAAAAATAAGTTCTATAACAGGCCCTCTGCTCGCCTGTTAACTTAGCAGTTAGGAATGCAAATACTGTAATGATGGCTTTAGAATTGAAGACGGACAGTTATGTAGGCAATTACTGCAACCATGGCTTTAGAATTAAAGAAGTACAGGTAAGTATGGGTATACTGTAATGGATGAGAACACCCTGGATCATGGAGATGCCTGTAAACTGTGCTTTTGAAATTGTTTCTCAGTGAACGTTTTCAGTTGTCAAGAATACGAAATACTATTTTTGTGTTTATGAGGAATTCTAAACGTGTTGTCTGCCAACGTTTGACAATGAAGAAGTTCCATTCACACGGTTTAAAGTAAGAGGACTATAAAAGTACCCACTGACGCAACACGTGAACATTCTTTATTCACTAGTACAACCTGAAAGAGGTTTATCTGGCATTTTTGTCAAGAAATGAAGTGGACTAAGGTGGTATTATCTATTGGTGTAACGCACTCATGCGCATACTTTTTCACTTGTACAAAATGAAGTTGACTACCGTCGTATTTTTTCATATATCATTTTATTACTGAACAATGTTATCAGTCCTCTTGAACTGTACTCATGCCCACTCTAGTCTTTCTATTTTGACTTAAATATCTATGCACTACTAGTACCACATTTGCTTTAGTTGTTACTATCACTTTAGTATATTACCGGTGCGTTTTAAAGTTTTACTTGTTTTTTCGGTAATCTGGTTATCTATCTTCGCCTGTAAATATGGTCTTAAAACGATGAGACTGACTTCAATGTAAATTCTTTTTGCAAAATTACATTTTTCCATTTCCCTTGACTCCCGTTTTGTACCAGAAGTGTTGTAAATAGCGATCAATAAACAACTTTTGCAGCAATGAAGCTCTCTTGTTGTCATGCATCTAGCAACTAATTCTTGTATCTACTAAACATTTCTTTTAGCTTCATAGCATGCACCTTATTTGCAATAGCGGCTCTGGTAACACAATTGATTTATAAAAAGTAGTCTTCCCGTACATGATTTCAAATAAGGCGTCAAAATACTGATGAAATAATAAAAAATTCCCGTGCTTCATTCATTGAGACATCGAGTTCGACATAAAGTTTCAGTGAAAGCCGCATTTTGCCAAAGGACGTACTTGGTTCGGAGTTTATGTTTCGATCACAACATGGTTTGAAAAGGGTTTATTTAATAAAGAACTGGTATGTTGGTCCTTTAAACTAAACAGTTAAATGTTTCCTTCGAAAAAATAGAGAGTCATCATTTCGTTTTGAAATGAAACCAATGTGGGAATTGCTATCGAAAAGTGTCTGTATCAAGCCTAGTAAAGTGCTATAATTAGTCAGAAATCATTACTGGCGAACCAGGGCAATGACAAACGCATTTCTGTTTTCATATATATGCATAAGAAGAATTGTCAGAATTTTGAGTGACATCCAGTTTATTATATCAACTAATCCAAGTACCGTATCAGTAACGTTTTCTTATGCAAGTGTAAATATATATCCGAAATCAGCTTACTTGTCTGTACGCGTCAGAATGACTTTTGCATTCGGCCATATATCTTCTGAATAGGGAAAAAGAGTTCCAAATTAATGGAAAAGTAAATCGATTACCGGACAATTGTAAGAGGTGCCTCCTTTAATCAAAGGCTTTAAAATTATTGTGCAATCTAGTCAAATCCTGTGCTTTCGGCAAGGCACCTTTAGAAATCGTGTCCAACATGTTAGAAGTTACGACCACCTTTTCGAATTGATTTGTCAAAGGTCTTGTTGAGAGCTAGATAACCAAAAATCCGATGTTTGGTGTCCGAATGTGAATTATGAACTATAAAAAAATGAGGGATCAATCGTTTATCAAAATTTTATGTTGATTATGCCAAAATTCAAATTTGTATTTGTGCTGAATTTATTTATCAGTTAGAGTAACTTTGCGACATGTTAATTAGTGGTATAAATACAACTCTCTTCGAAATTCCAAAACGGTCGCTTACTAAATCGCGAAAAGATAACAGGGTTTTTTTTTTGGTATGGAGACTATGTTGAAGTCTTACTGAATTATTTTGATCTTTCCGGGTAGTATTAATTTGTCCTACTTTCTGGGAAAAAAATGTGGAAATTTATGTCACGTTACAAACATTTTTCAACCAAAATTGTGATTTCGAAGAAATCAATGTGATAAGTGTATATTTCATTTTTTGATGTTAATTGTATTGTAAGTTATGTTTTCCGCGTAATTGTGTTTGTATTTGAATGTTTTCGTACTTTTGTTCTCACCTTGTTTCGGAGCCTGTTTACACCCTAATGCGTTTGAAACTGGCTCATGTTCTCGTATTGTTGTAAATCTTAAAACTTAGGTTTGAAGTAGGTATGATAAATTACGGTTCAAATGTTTTGTATCGGTATAACGTTACTTGTTATTTTAGGATGTCTCGCTTGTTTTAGTATGCATGGAAATAAAAGTATCATGCGCGTAAAAGTGCTTATGGATGAAGGAACTTGTTAGTTCCGAGAGGATACTTTTGTTTGAATAATAAATATCAAAACTGATAGACTTACAAGCTGTCAAATGTAAACAAGTTGGGGCTCATATCGCAGACAAATTTAATTTATATCATTCAAATAAGTGGATATTATCATGAGTCTGATGTGTTACAGGGGAATCTGGCAGAAGAATGAATTGCAAAACAAGAGCAAAGATGGTAAACTTTTAAATGATATGAATTAAAGTTGTCTGTATTTTTAACTCCTGTATTGTGTACCTTTGGCCGCTAGTGTGCATTTCAAAGCAAAGTCGTTCCCTTCGCAAGCGCTTTAACTGTGGTTGAAGTTTTGAGTACCAATTTATTAAAATGGATTTTTTAAATCGGGGAAATAAACACCAGATTGTACTGCAGTTACGAGACTTTACAGCAGAAAAACTCCACAAGATTTGGAAACGTAGAATCAAGATAAGATAACATGTTCAAGCAACCTGATCAACACTTGTGAGTTAAAACACCTTGTGCCATGTTCGGCATTTCAAGAGTTAAAAATAGATTAAGTCACAAGATTGTCTATTTTAAAAGCCATGCTCCACACAAAGAGAAGATCAAGATCAGGTTTCACAAAACGTGCAGGCTAGTTTTATGTTTATACTTCCCGACATTTTATGAAACATATCGGGCTCCATTGTTATAAGCTATGAGAAATGATAGCGAACGATTCATGTAAATATGGTAATGATTGTCTTCAGAGGTTTGTGTATATTTACTCGTATACGTATGTATGTATCACTTGTCATAATGCTCAACTTGTATATAGCTGAACTTTTATAAGTCATGTAAATAAGTTCTTGTAAACAACTGATTTACTATGTGTTTGTATAAATAGGTATATAGCACAAATTTATGAAAGCACACATAAAATTTTTTTAACGTACGTTTTGAATTCTTGCACCGAACTTGTTTTTACCATTTTGATTTTAGTTATGTATTGCTATCATTAAATGCCTTTGATACGGGAGTTCTACGTGGCTCATTGGTAAAGGCGTTACATCTTTGATCAGGAAATATCGGTTTGAACATGGATGACTGCGTCAGACACTTAGAAATGTCCTTGAGGAGGGCATAACAAAGCCTTTACCCAACACTGGTGATACCTTGGTACGCAACACTCATGTATTTGAAGAAAATGAGCATGCAATGATTCGTCAGCCTTTCTGTCGAGTCCTCTTTTGCTACACGGGTCATTAGTGCTGCAATGAATGTCGTACAAACCACTTGCCCTCACAAATTGCTACACTTAATGATATAAAACAGCTTCGTGTTGTATAGCTCTATGGGCTCAATTGTTGAACCTAATATGTATAGAGGAATAGTATCCTCGATAGCCAAAGGTATCGCAGGACGCTGGTTGTCACATTTTGGCTGTTTGAATGAACTTTGTTACACTTCATCCCAAGTCGATATGAGTTTCCCTTGGAAGCAGCTGGTTCAAACTGCACCAGAAGTAGGTTGCATTAGCTGTTTGATCACCCTGAATTGAGAGCAACCATGGATTCTAACGAAGAAGTCACATAAGAACGATATTCTGACCGAGACTATAGGTATGAATGTGTGCTGTGTTTCTGTTTCGTAATGTTTGGTTAGTTTTCAGTAATTCGAAGGATCAAAACCACCCATCATCCAATAGACAGCTAGCGAAGGATGAACCTGACTAGAAAATAGAATCGTAGTCAAGCGTTACCTTTGGCTTTCGAAGAGAGGAATAATCAGGCAATGAGACGAGGGGCTTTTTCTGTGTATCATTTTGTAAACCAAAGTATTTTATCACATACATCCATTTTTCTATATACATGTACATGTACCATTAGGTATGTAAATTCAGATGATCATCTGTAGGCCAATCTTTTAGTGAACTATACGATATCGACTGATAATCATCAAATATTTTTCGTGTGGAATTATCTTTCTAACGTAATGTTCGTCCTTGAATCACACCCACACGTAGATTAAAACCAATGTTAGATGATCAAGTCAATTCATAGGAGTTATCTATCTTGCCATCTTGAAATATTTCACATTCCACCGTTTTTGTATTACAAACAATCGCATACGCCAACTTAAAAGTGTGAAGCTGGCAAATTAAAATAAAACATATCAAAAGAGTTGTAGTTATTTCAATAATCCAGTAAGGCATATAAGTTTGAGAAGTTTATGCTCTGGCAGAAGGGCATTAATATAATTCTGCGATGAAATATACTACGAAAGTCATCCATGAGTTATGGATCCCTAAAATTTATTTTGTCTAACAACCGACTGAATCTAGAGGCAGAAGGTCCTTTGACACGCAGAAAATTTTACTATAGCATGGACTTTCGACACAAGTCAGCCTGCGCGGATTGTACAGGCATACCTGCGTCGATCTTTCTTTTTTGCAGATGCATTTAACCCGGTTTTTCAGAGAGCATGGCTCGGGTATTTGTTTTTAGCTCACATGACCATGAAGTGGTCATGATGAGCTATTAGAATGGTTGAATGTTCGTTGTCCGTCGTTCGTCGTCCGTCCACACTTTGATATTTACACTCTAGCGTTTACAAATATTAAGCAATCAGAACCAAACTTGGTCAAAGTGTATATGGCTACAAGATCTCGGAGGAGTTCAATTATGAGCGGGATTGGAAGAGAATGTATAGATTTATCCGCCCTTGAATGTGAAAAATTGCTTAAATTGACTTTGTTTACACTGTAGCTCCTTCATTTGTTTCACCAAACCTAATGAAATTTTACCAGAGTGTACATGACCTTAGGATCTTGGATGAATTCAATTTTGAGTGTGATTGGACAAGTATTTTCAGAGTTATCTGCCCTTGAAAGAAAAATGGCTTAATTTGACTTCGTTTACACTCTAAGACTTGCTCCTTCATTTTTTATCAAACCTGATAAATTTTTAACAGAATGTACATGATCTTAAGGTCTCTAGCGAGATCGATTTTGAGCATGATCGGACAGGTATGTCTAGAGTTATCTGCTGGTGAATTTGAAAAGTGCTCAATTTTACATTGTTTACACTCTAGCTCCTTCATTATTATACCCCTACAAACGATGAATTGTGGAGTTATACTGGAGTCACCTGGTCCGTCCGTTTGTCGGTCCGTCCGTCCATACGTCCACTAAAATCTTGTCCGCAGCATAACTTCCAAAGTATGAAAGCTAACAACTTCAATCTTCATAGGCAGATAGACCACACTGAGGAGAAGTGCAGTGCACAAGGTCCTAAAACTCTGTCTGCATTATTGTTGGAGTTAGTGTCCTTTGTAATTTTACATGTTTGATTTTTGTCCGGAGCATAACTTCCAAAGTATAAAAGCTATCAACATCAAACTTCATATGCAGATAGAACACATTTAGGAAAATTGCAATGCAAAAGAACCATAACTCTCTTGTTATTTTTTTCGAGTAATTGCCCTTTGAAATTTTACATGTTGGTTTTTTGTCCGGAGCATAACTTTCAAAGTAAAAAAGCTATCAACTTCAATGTGCTTATGCAGATATACCCAACTGAGGAGAAGTGCAGTGCTATTGAACTATAATTCTGTTTCATTATTTTTCTTAAGTAATTGCCCTTTGTTATTTTACATGTTGGATTTTTGTCAAGAGCATAACTTCCAAAGTATAAAAGCTATCAACTTCAAACTCCATATGCAGATAGACCACATTCAGGAAAAGTGCAGTGCAAAAGAACCATAACTCTCTTGTCATTATTTTTAGAGTCATTGCCCTTTGATTTTTAACATGTTTGATTTTTGTCCAGAGCTAGACTTCAAAAGTATGAGAGGTGTTGGCTTCAAATTTCATATGCTGATAGATCACACTGATGGGAATGGGAATTGCAGTGCATAAGAAGCATAACCCACTTGTCATTTTTTTGGAGTTATTTCCCTTAGTTATTTTACAAAATAGATATTTGTCCGAAGCACAACCTCTAAGGTATGAAATCTATGGACTTCAAACTTCATATACAGAAAGATCATGTTAAGGACAAGTGCAGTGCACAAGATCCATAACTCTGTCCTCATTTTTTTTAATTATTTCCCTTTGTTACCTTACAAAGTGGATTTTGTCCGGAGCATAACTTCCAAAGTATGAAAGCAATTGCCTTAATACTTCATTTGTAGATAGACCACATTGAGAACATACGCAGATCACAGGAACCATAACTCTGTCATCAGTATTTTGGAGTTATTGCCCTTAGTTACTTTGCAAATTAGATTTTTTTGTCTAGAGCATAACTTCCAAGGTATAAAAGCTTTCAATTTCAAACTTCATATGCAAATAGATCACATTGAGCATAGTGCAGTGCACAAGACCTATAACTCTGTCTTCAGTTGTTTTAGAGTTATTGCCCTGAGTTTTTTTGTCTGAACCATTACTTTCAAAGTATAAAAGTTATTGACCTCATACTTCAAATACAGATAGATCTCATTTATGACAAGTGCACTACACAAGAGCGGTTACTCTGTCTTCAAAGTTTTTGCAGTTATTGCCCTTGGTATTATTGTCCAAAGCATATTTTCCAAAGTATACAAGCTATTGACTTGGAACTATCGCATTGAGGACAAGTGCAGCGCACAAGATCTATAACTCTGTCTTATGTATCTTTTTGAGTATTTGCCCTTTGTTATTTTACATTATTGGTTTGGAAAGGGGCAGTCATTTAGTGACAAGGCACTAGGTGGGGGTATTCTTCCGCTTTCGACAGGTCTAGTTTTTTTCACAAAACTTAATGAAAATTTTAACAAGACATACATGAGAGGGGCTATTGTCCGCATTATTATCTTGACCGGGGAGCTAATGTCCGTTTTGTAATATTGACTATGGGGCTAATGTCCGCCCTGGCAATTCGACCGAGGGGGTTATGCCCGCCTCGTCAAAAAAAGGGTAAGGGGCTACTGAATGGAGAGACTGTGCCCTACATTCCTTTTTAAGGCACATTCAAAGAAATTGTACCGGTATGTGTGTGTATAGAAAGATAAAAATGTACTAAAATGTACTTAACCTTTCATTCTTGTACTCATGTGAACGATATAGGACCATCATGGTCCTCTTATTTGTTTAGCCATAACTTGTATTCAGCAGCAAGCTGTAATAACCCTTACCAAACAATCTCATGTTAAAACGGCCGTCCGGAAGGAGGCTTTTGGTAACCAACGCTCGCTCCTTCTCCCATGACGTTTCCTGTTGTCTTAAAAGCCAATCTTATAGGTGGAGTAACATTTCATTTGGCGTTTGCAAATGACACCAAAATGGACCCGTCTAAAATTTTGTAGTCTTGTAAACATAATGCAAGCGCCAGATTAGAGTGCCGAAATAGAGTCCCGAAAACAATGGTGTTTGTGTTTACCAGTCACTTGTCTTTAGCCCAGTTGTTTCCTACGGCGGCAGCTTAAAAATCTTTGCGAATACTGTATAAATGTTTATTACGCATATGTCATTATTTAACGTAAGTTGTGTCCCATATTCATCAACCATTCTAAATATCATTCAAAATCTAAAATTCAAGAGAAACCATGTTATTGGCTGAGGCAGTATGTTTCAACCCAAAAAGGCGGGTACTCTTTCAATTCAGCAAAGTCATTGAATTTACGATGCCTGGTGAGCACCTGGAACCGTGGGTGATCACGTTATATTCAAATAATAAACTGCGTTTTACTGGCCTAATAAATGGCTGCCATTGTGTTAAGTGATTCTTTTGTTAAACACAATTTTTCAGAAACAGATATTGTAGGAATGATAGAAAAAAAAACAACCAAGCTTATTCTCTTTTTCAATCAAAGAACTCGGTAAAACACAGGATCAGGTTTGTGGCGTTGTCTCCCGATTTGTCGAAAAATGTTTTATGAAAAACATTATTGAGCAGGATGAAATGATCCCATACTTTAAAACTAGCCAGCCAAATGAGAAGTCTTGTTCTCCTCCATCGCATAATTTTGAATTGATGCTGCATATTTTTGGGGAGCGGCAAATGACTTTTGAAGAAAGCTGTGCAGTGCTTTCCTTGAAAAAGGTATTAAATCGGCGTTAACAGTTTACCACACCATCCGAAGTTTTAACGAATAAGAGGAAAAAACTTGTGAAAAAATTATGGGAAAAAGAAAATGCTGGTAATGAGCATTTTCTACTTTTCCCACAATGTTTTCTATCATTTTAAAGACAAATCCTAGCATTCGAACCACATTAAATTTGTCGTCTGCTTAGGCTTTGGATTTGGACTAGTCCAAAATTTTGTCGTGTGGTAAAGAGTTAAACAACAGGCAAACAAGCAAGTACTCCATTGATAACCCGTTTTATGATATCTTTGACCTTGGAGATTATTAATTGCTTTACAATCTGTATTTATATAAATGGTAGCTGAAGAAAAGAACGGTGGATGTCGATTATTTTAGACAGAGCCAAAACACACCGGTAAAAAGAGAAATTAAGAATTCTATGCCTCGTCTATATTTTTTTTTTTTTTTTTCAGAATAACCCTAAACAACTGTTGGTTTCGTTAATTATCCTAATTCAGCTGGAGTAAAGTTAAAATCTGCGGTGAAATAAGATAGCCTTCAGTGGAATAACAACACCGAGAGAAACTATGATGTAAAAAATCAAAAACGTTTGGAAAACCTACATATATACAAAATTGAGGATAATCTGCAGGGGTCTGGCAACAAAGCTTAAAGTTACCTTTTCTATTTCAGTGCTGACACGAGGTTGGAAGAAAAGAGAAACGCCTTGTGTATCGTGAAGCATACCGGTAACGTCACATGGATTCCTCAAGGTATCTACATGAGCACATGCGCAATTGATGTGATGACATTTCCCTTTGACAAGCAAAGGTGCGAGTTGAAATTCGGATCATGGACATACGATGGAACAAAGCTTGATCTAAATTTCAAAAACCAGTCTAAAATGACGACTGACGACTACTTTGTACCAAACAAAGCGTGGAAAGTTCTCGACACGCCTGCAGAAAGAGGTGTCCTGAGCTATGCCTGCTGCCCAGAAGTTTATATAGATCTGACTTACACTGTAATCTTCCGAAGGTCGTCAACATTCTACACTTATATTTTGATCCTGCCTTGTGTCCTTCTGACATCATTGACTCTGGTTCTCTACTGGATACCTCCGGAATCTCCAACTAAAATGGCCTTAGGTAATGTGTTTATCTTGGTACTCTTAACCAAAAGTCAAAACTTTAGACTTATACATATTGAAAGAACGCGCAGACGTTAAAATAAATATGCTAAAACTGATGGCCATTAAACGTTCAATGGGTATAAAATATTAAGAAGAGAGAAAAAAACGTTGTTATCATTATTTTTTCTATTCCCACGATGTCTTCAAAGCCCTCTTTCTCACGGTCAAAATAAAAACGGAGCGTTAGTTAATTAGCCAACTCTTCTAATGGACTAAATCAAAATAAAATTTAAGTAATTCCTTCCTCTTCTCGTTCAACAGAATATTTGCTGATATCTTTTGTAAATAATGACGGAAGAGTTGAGTTACTGAATGCTAGGCCTAAAATATTCCTTTTGAGAAATATATTTTTGGTAAGAGTTTTTTTTTTCCATGGCTATTCGTGGGGGGGGGGGCAAGATTTTACTATAACTAAAAAGTATGAATCAAGTCAATCTCAAGTGGACAAAGAAAAAGAGTAGAAAAGGGGGTAATAGATAAGTAAGTTAGTAAATTTTATATTGCTCGAACTCTAAACGTCTCTTTGAAAAGTAATCGTACTTCAAATCAAATCAAAAATTAAGAATTAGCATAAAAAAAGCACAACTGAAGTGGTTTTAGCCTAATGTAGACCTAGATCTGAATGCGCAGACCATACATTGAGATACTCCGTGTACTTAAACATCGTGCGACATTTTATGAGAAAACCTGGCCGTTTGACCAGCTTTAAAGTTGCAGTAGTTGTGGCTTTTCCTTACAAACTCAATTTGTCCATTTAGATCATTTAGCTTTCAGTTGGTTTTCAAAAGTCAAACACGTATATTCCATCAACTGCAAAGGGCACTATCTGAAAAAAAGAAAAACGTTATTAAAACCTTCTTTTCAAATACCGGGTCGACATTTTGCATACCGCTTTTATAGAAATTAAATTTTGCGTTTTTGAATCCTTTATAAGCATAGTGTTGACAACTGATTTGCACATGTTCTCTGATCATTATTCGAGACTTAAAAAGATGTAAGCCATTTTCTTAATTGTTTTTGGCCTGTATGACATATGTCGCGGACTTTTTTTCATCATCATTTGTAAGCTTGTAGTTCGGCAATTGATACAATCATTTATGGCTATCAGTTTTTCCTTGTTCAGCTGTGTAGATTTATTCACCTCAGTTATTTCGGATCTGTCTTACAGTTACTTGTTTCATTATCCAACACATTCAGCATCAATTGCCATTGTAAACGACGTATTGATATGCTCCATGCGGCATCTCTGTAGAATTAATCAATTGACAACAATCGCTAACTAAATATTTCCGCTGTATGCAAATACGTTTTCGTTTGAAAATCGTGGTAAGCGATGTGCTGATGTAACCGACTGTCAAATTAAAGACAACTACACAAACTGTTAAATTTAAGATATATATACACAGTATGTACATGTATATATACAAAGTATAACATTCAATATACGAAGATGTACCTAGTGCTTTTACATATTTAGCATGTCTATGTCAGTATTTTCACATTGTAATCACGATATATGCTACACAATCCCTAATTGGAATTATATCCAAATTAGCAAGAAATATCTAGTGGGCACTTTGTCGTTGGAACTTGCAACTATAAGAAAGTGTCAACTCTGTTAAAAATGTCACTCTTTCTCCTACAGCTAGTTTTTAAAATAATGTGTTGACACTCAACTATAGTTTGCCCCGGCTATCGTGTACAATTTTTTATACATCAAAGACTGGATGGTCACAGAAATTTCTCTACATATAATTTGTAACTCCCAGATATTGCACTCTGTGTATTTCAAAGCAAAATCATCTCACGAAAAACATGAACATCAAGAAGGGCTTTTTTCGTATCAGTTTGAAGAAACCTTCCCAATGTTAAGGAACAGGGAAAAAAGAAGACAATGTAGACCTATATAAGAACATCAAAATTACTTCAGAGTTATGTTGAACACATAGCTACATTTCATGGAACAAACTGATGACGGATTTGTTTATATGGAAGCAGCGCAGAGTTTCAAATCTAGAACTGAAAAAGTATTGATTGAAGGCCGACAAAATAGTGCCCGATGATTCAATGTGATCACAGATTCACAATACAGATACAGTCTTATTTCACCTGAAGAATCCAGTTCAAATAATGTAACAAAACAGAGCTCATTTTAGAGTTCCAACCAGGGTTTGTATTATATAATCATTTTCAGTAAAACCATGGTTTTCTATCTAAAATCATTTCAGGCATGAGTATTTTCATGGCATTCTTTGTCTTGCTACTACTGTTCGAAGGCAATATGCCACCAGCCTCAGATAATGTTCCAATTTTAGGTAAGAGCATGCTCTTAGATGACATGAATGTAACTCTACTTCTCTGTGTTCTCAAACTCTCTTGCAAATACATCTTTTCAGGCATGAGTATCTTTATGGTATTCTTTGTGTTACTTCTTCTGTTTGAACGCAAATTGCCAACGGCAGCTGCTAGTCTGCCCATGCTAGGTAAGAATATCTTCAAAGCAGCTTTAGTCACAGCGTAAAGACAATGAATAACGAAACAAATCTATTATTTTAAATTACATTTGGCTTTTCATGAGTTGTTGAATAAGCTTCTATTGCAGTAAAGTATATCATTCATTCATTCATTCATTCCGAAAGGAAATACTGTATTCAAGCGTTATACACATTTCAACTGAAAAGCTGTATTAGAGTAAGAGATGTAATTAAAGAAACGATAATGGAATGCTTATACATTTTGTAAATCCGGCATCCCACTTTCAGCGAGAGAGAATTGTTAAGGATTTCCATAATCAAAACTTGTGATAGAGCCTGTATGATACAGTAATAGTTTCAAAGCTTAAATGCAGAAGTAACTTTTTTTTCATGACTTGCCAATAAACGGCCTACAAACTCTGGAGCCACATGCAGTAGCTTTGAAAAGTGAGCATGCAAGACTTCCGTGATGGAGCAAAGGACAGATAATTAAAACACATAAGTACATGGTGAACATTTTGCAAAAAACAAGAGTACTTCTTTCCGTAAAGAGAAACAAGGATGTGACAAATACACAGTCAAAACTGAAATCAAACGTTGTCGTAGTTAACCCCATATTTTGTATCGATCTACGGTATCTTGGCTATTACTGTTTGTGAGATGCATGTTTTATTCTTATTAGAATGTTTTTCACCACTTTTCTCTTTTCTCATCGCCCAAAGTTTCGACTGAGATAGTATCAGTATCATATAAAAACGGCTAGGAAGCACAGAGAGATAGAGAGGCAATGTCTGTAAGAAATGAGTACTTTATACATGCACATATTTCCTGTATTTAGAATGTATATCTTCCAAAAAATCCGATCAACAAATACACTGTGGGCTAAGATGTGGCCATTTGTCTGAAAGCTGACTTTTAAATTGTAATTACATTTATTAAAAAGGAGAATATTGGGTCTTTAGCCAACTGAATGTCCCCGAATTTTGTCCAAAGATATGTTGACACTGAACAGTGAAACTGCCACTAGCATGTATGTGTGTATAATCTTATCTTTCTCTGCTGTATACTCGTATACATGTATTGGCTCCAACCCAAGCATCTGACACTTCAATTAAAATGTTCGACTAGGACAACAAAATAATGATAACCCATAATGTGTTATGAATCATGTATCTCACAAACATTTAATATTCACAACTTAAATTATTCCATTTAAGGTGAAAAAAAAAAAAGAATTTCCGAGCCAAACGTCTGCTTCTAGTTTTGAATGAGTCTATGACTGTCACAAATTTTATTCAAACTTAACGGCAAGAAATGCTACTCTTTTTGGATCGAACATTATATGCGTATGCTATGGTCATTTGTGATACAAATGTTCAATCAATTTTTGAAGTAATCTTTGAAAAGTCTTGTGCAACTAAGGAACAAGAAACATTTCGGTCTTTTTTTTTTTTTCTTCCCAAGGCT
Organism: Hippopus hippopus; assembly: GCA_946811185.2. Taxonomy (NCBI): domain Eukaryota; kingdom Metazoa; phylum Mollusca; class Bivalvia; order Cardiida; family Cardiidae; genus Hippopus; species Hippopus hippopus. The sequence goes on from OX328096.1 coordinate 35,193,892, forward strand.
TCATCTTCGAAGATTCATTGGTCTATTTTTCATTGTTTATCGTCAAAGAAACAGTCCGTTTGGAATAAGTCCAACATGTTTAGTATTTGATGGCCTAGGATGTACCTTTGCCTTTTTTTAGATAAGTGCATTTTTTATCATACATTATGTTCTCTTTACTGCAACGAAACAGTACGGTTGGTAATATATAGATCTTTATATCATAAGTAGTACTGCAAGAAGCTGTACCGCTCCTGTGACTTAGCTGCTAAATCTGTGTGGTTTTGAGATATGTTTGTGCCTATTTTGTCTAGCTTTCAGCGTTCCTCGACATACCTATCGTTTTGTTTAAGAACTGTTTGTACTTTGGTTTTTTCCCAGTGTTTTAGCGTAAATAAATTCAGCTAAATTCTTTCCTTATTCTGAGACCTTTCTGCTTTACAACTCTCTGTGAAAGCTACTGTGGACAAATCCTTCAAGTAAATATTGTATATAAATGTACCTATTTGTGAGTATCCCCTGTCTGCACTATATATGTGTATTGTCCATATTATTTATCGAATCCATAGGCTGGTCTCAAAAGGAAAGCAGTGATAAGAATACAAACGTTCATTTAAACGTAGTTTTGACAAAGCTTCCAAACAAGTGAATCTGTTCTTTTGTCTAACTTTTATACCAAAATACAAAATGGAGGAAATAAATAATAATCCGTAAATGTTTGTCAGGAAGAATCCAAAAATAGATTAATTTCATTTTATAAACAGCACATAACAACGGTATTTGGATAGCAATATATCTATTACAGGTACGTATTATTGTCTGAACATGATACTGATTACAACGTCAACATTCCTGAACGTTTTTGTTGTCAATTTGTCGTTCTACGGAGCCCGGGCACCAGTGCCTGCAGCACTGAAAAAGGTATTGTTCTAAGTTTAATTATTTTAAAACCATTTTATTGTTGCTTTGCTTTTGGTATACGTTTTTACTCTTTTTTTTTATCAATAACCGTTGCAAGTTTCTACTGACATGTTAAACGTTTACAATGGTGTTGAACATTGGCTTTTTGTTAATGTAAAGGAATCCGTTTTTTTTTTTTTAAGATTAAACTACTCGATTTTTACCGAATACCGAAATGTTTTTTTTCCAAGACGCGTATTTTCTAATAAGTGGTTGAGATTAACAGATGACAACGTAGTTGCAACAAATGACTTACCATAGGTGTTGGCATTTAACTTTTGGACGAAACTTCCAATATAACCAAAGCTTTTTAAAACTTCATCGGTTGTATAAGTACACTGTTTTCACTGTGATAAATATTAGTAGAAGTAAGAATGAAATTTTTCAGGCTGTTGAATCACAGTGACTAATTGTAATCTTAAAAATTGATGAATCACCTGTATCAAACAGTTTAACGATCTCTGTTTACGTATTTCATGGCGTCTTTAGAAAATACATAGCATTTCTCATGTCTACAAACCGTCAACTTCCACCACAGGTACTTTAAATTCGATTACTTCTATTTCAGATAATGTTCCAATTCTTTGCTAGAGCCATGTGTATGGATAACCTTGTGAAGCCCTTTCTAGAGGCTGACAAGAAACGCCTGATACCACCAGCTATACCTGGCATGGGCTTTGTAAATGGGGACAGTAAATGGCCGAAAAATTGGAAAGGGTCAAATGAACTCCTTTTACGAAGGAAAGACGAATTTGAGGCTGATCCACAGTTAGCCGAGATAGACTTGAAGCTAACTGATATTCGAGAATTTTTGACGTTTTATAAAGAGCGGTTGGAGGAAAAGGACTGCAAAGAAAGGATTGCGAAAGAGTGGAAAGCCATTGGGCTGATATTCGACCGCATGTTTTTCTGGATATATTTGATAACGATCATTACGTCTTTGTCGGTAACACTCTCAGTAATCTTTATGAGCAGCTGATATTAATCGGGTTAGCTGCCCTTTATACTTGGTGTCACAATAATTTAAGGAGAAGAAATTTGTCAGGAGCATTCAGGATTTCTGTGTGTATTTATATCGTTTCCTTCTCAATAGGTCGGAAATGGATCGACCAAAACTAGGAAAACCAAAACATGCATCATGGAACATTGCCCACAGTCCCATCATAGCCGTTATAAATTGAATTATCAAAGCCCACTTAGAGAAAGGTACAACGAATATATTTAAATACAGTATACAGGACAAGCTCGGCCGTTTCGTTTAGAAGTTTACTACTGAACAAGCTGATTGCTCCTAGAACAAACATAAACTCTTGAGTGATGGTGAAGTGATCATGTACTTTTGTCAGTTTCCACAAATTAAGACACGGATATTCTTTGGAAATGCGTCTTTATTCCCTTAGTCGATTCTACTGTAGAGTGCAACGCAGGGACACAGTGTTGCGGCGAGACGGGACAAACAGATGGTGTTAAAGTGTCTACAAAAGTTGTATCATGGAATGTTACCTATTTAGAATGACTCTTATTTCTGGAGATAATTGAAATATTCATTTTTCTATAATCACATACAGGGGCTTTGAACCAAAGTATCTGACACATGGCTCTGGCAATATCTTCCAGATCGTGATAGAGGAACATGTTCATATAGCTTGGTTCTCGGGATCGTATGTCTCCCATAATGATTTCTAGGTTTTTTACTTTATACTTTTCTAGCTTTTTAGATCACTTTAGAACATTTACATTTAAACTCACAGCATGTCCTTATCACTTTTGTAGCTTATCCCAATACCAACCGAGCTATTTTAACAGGACAATTTGCCATCAGTGGAAAAAAAACTACACAGGACAAACACATGAAGGAAAGGAAAACGTACTTGATGTTTATAGTAAAATATGGTTAGAAAATGAAAACAGGGCTCTGACAAGCCATCGCTCATTTTCTCACAATATCTCGAAAGGCTCTCTACTAAAGGAAAGGTAATGGGCTAAATAAACATTAGTGGTAGCCTAAATAACCCTTATTCTATTTTAAAGTTCAACGACTTGCACTTGTATCTTTTTGACAGCTGATTACTACAAACCATTGACAATTTTGAAATTCTTATTTGATGGTAAACTTTGATAACATCACACGTCTCAAAGTATGTAACACGTTTCTTGTATTTTGTTCACCTGCAAGTAGGAAAAAAGACGTTTTATTTAATCTAGAGTGAAATTTGTTAATCGACACCTGTTTGTTCATTACCCCTAGAATGCTTACTGCCTTTAGTAATATATTATCAACGGTTTGAAATTAATATATCTGACCTCTGTATCACTTGCACTTCCAAAACATAACGTGAGAAATCACAAATGCAAAATTAACAGCCCATAACGTACCACTGCCTGTCGAAGTGACTTATTTATAGAGTGTCACTCTTATAATAGATTTTATGATAGGTCTAAATGGTACGGATCTGTAGACTAGTAAAAAGCTATATAATTTCAGACCGATTTTAGTCTGATTCTCATTTGACTAGATAGTCAACTGGTCTTAATACGTATCTTTTATGTTTTAACATCATTCGACGATAAACAAAATGAACGTCAGAGTGTAACATTGAAAAGCTTCCTAAAAAGAAGAAAAGACAAAAGGTCTCTCATGCCATTTTTGTCAAAGCTAATACTGTTAAGTAGTAATAAAATATGAAACTATTTTTGACGGACAAATCGACAATTAAATCTGCATACTCTGTTTTGGACATTGGAATAATACGTATCTTGCAATAATTGATGTGAAAGACAGAATTTTGAATATTGACAAAGACGCGTTAGTAAGTGCGAACTATGTGGGTCAAGTAAACGATTTTGTTTAGCTCGAAAGTACTTATGAGAAAGATTTACACCGCTGTGAAAAGCGCTTTCGAATTAGGTCGCTTCATTTTAAATATAGGCGGAAAGAAATTGGAACAGTGTTAACACCAAGAAATAGCAAAGAATCTCATAGGACGTAAGAAAATACAATGGACCAATTTTTCCGACAGTAACAGACATGGTCATGACATGAAGGACTTCTCACGTCAGACTTCACTGCGTATTTACAAGTTATTTTCGGCGCAACACCATCTAACGGTGTCATATTTAGGTCGTTACAATATAGAGATATCGGTTAACTTCGTAACGATCTGAATGTTACACTGCAATAGAGATTTAATAAAAAATCTCCAAAGAGCAAAGAGATGGGTTTTCCGAGTGAAGTGACGTGGGACTGGCAGGTATAAAGTGACATGAAGTATATCGGCGCAACTAACCCATACCCGATATGTTATTTGCACACCATGAAAGGGTGTGACGATGCCTTAAAGCAGTATTGTATACAATTGTGTCCGAGTCTGTATTGTTTCAGTGGCGTGAAGGTGGTGACGATTCTCCAAGGGCTCAAAATCTGACTGCTATCAGTCTCTTTGTCTATGTCTAAATGCAGCAGCTAATGCTCCTCCTCGGGGACAATCCGATCCATGTTTCACAGTCTCCGACAGTAAAAATCTTTTTAGAGGAGAGCCAGAAGTCAATTACTGCATCTGTTTCGTAAGTATGTAATAAAGCTTGTGGGGGGAAACAAATCTGAATGTTTACTGAGGAGAAGTATTGTTTGCCGCCGTCGTCTCTCTGACATCATTCTTACGTCTGTCGATCAACTTCCTAATATCTCTGCTGGAATCTTCTCAATATCATGCGCATGTACTTCACATTCACCACTTTATTTCAGCATTTTTATACGATATAAAGCTACTGCAGAGTTTGTCATCATGTCCTAGAAATTCTTGCTTCATGTATGTCTGTCAGTTCCTTGAGTTATTGGTGGAATTTGTTCCTCAAAAAAAAAATACAGAGATAGATATGTATACATGGGTAGTGTATATTTGATGGTGTTAGCCAAATAACAGATGAAGTAAAGGCAAAATGCTTGCAGTTTCTATATTCTTAGCGGTACTATAATATTGTGAAAAATGGGAGGGGGGAGGGTAAATAACTAAAGAAAACCTTACATATTAAGCAAGAATTGGACCCTCAAACGCACTAAAAAGTATAACAGATTTTCTAGTCATTTTTTTTTTTTTTTAATTCAGTAAAAAGTAGAGAAAGGTGTGTACAGGTACATGTAGGAAATATTCGTACATCAGATTCTTAAGTTCAAATGTATACACCAGACTGAACATCGACGAAGAAGTCAGGTTATGTGCACCAAAATTGGATGTGCCCACAGAAAAGCTTACTAACGGAACGTTATTTGATAAAGAACCTGCAGTAGCTCTAGTTTGATCTTTTGACATTTCTCTACAACTCACGTATAGATTTTAGGTTCTTCCCTTTCACCTATTTTCTCCTGTTTTCGTTCTTTATCTTTTATATGTTTTTCTCTTTGTGTAAATATGCTTCTACTCGTTTGGGCCCTGTCATTTCTCTGTGTGTGTGTGGAAAAGTGTAGTATGTCTGGTAAAGTTGGAGAGAGAGAGGAGAGTTTATTACGCTTCATTTCAGAAAATGGTCTCCAAGAAGGAAAGTCACATGCATGCAATACCAAGACGATCTGTAGATTTTTTTTTTAAACATAATTAGTTTTCCAACTGACACAACTAATAAACAACTTAACTTTGTATCAATACTCTGGTATAAACAGCATTTTTTCCACTGTTGTCAGTTAACTCTCCAGCCGCCATTTTTAATTGCTGTTTTCAGACTCACTTTCTTGGAGATCCATCGGCGAAGCTGAAATTTTGTATCTCATGAATGTATTGTTCTTTCATTGTGTATAGTGTATAAATTAATGAAGTTGTGTACATCCCTGATATACACATTAAACTGTAAATACATTAAACATCAATGTTGTGCCATATGTGAAGTTTATTTTGACACATATATCAAGACATGTTTCGGGAACTACATGTGTAAAGAATTACATTAAATATGTGTAAGCAGTGAGTTATTGTCATAGCATGCTATAGAAAACAATGGTCAAATTGGGTGATATCGCATTCAATACTAGTAACATAAGCATACACCCAGTATATCTTGACCAGAGAGGCAACGCTCTGAATAATATTACAGACGCTATATATAGTCTGCGCAATATTTTGTTGTTTCTGTAGCAAACTAACGCAGTATAAACATGTGCCATACATTTCGAATGGCTTTTATGCCATGAAAAATAATTTCGTAGGTTTAAATATCCGTTTGTATACATACCTTACATGTATGAAAGAAAATGTTAAATGTCGTGATCTCGTGTTCTTTCTGAATCAATGGAAACTAAACAAATGAAATGTTGGAACGCGTTGCGTGTTGCTGGAGCATATTCTCTTTTAGTTGCATTCCTAGTCGACCAAAAAGATAGTACCAAAAGTGTAAATACCAAAGCTGATTGTCATAAATTCATGTTTGTGTGCCATTTAAGCTAGGCCATGGTTTGTCATCCGTTTAAACTTCACAAATTTCTCAATGTCAAATAGTATCTAAGATATTTTGCTTAAGCAGTCTATCAAGGTTTAAGCCCGAAAGGCCGACTTGCGGCTCCATTACATCAAAAACTATGAAATACCTTGATTTAATTTGTAAGTTTCCCGTGGAAGATTTCATATATTGGGTTGTGCAAATTCAGTACGGAAGAGAGTTAATAAGCGAGATAGGGAAACCCAGGAATTTCAACTGCTCCAGGGCAAAAAATTATGATTTATTAGGGGTTTTAATTTCTTCATAATATTTCTAGAATGTTATCCGACAAGTCGTTGGCAGACAACGAAGGAATAGTGGAGTCCGTTTCAAAATATAAACAGATTGGCTTGCCATAATGAGAGTTGAGTCATCCATTGATTTCGGAAAGTAGCGAATTACCTTTTCTTATCATCAAGGTCTTCCGATATCGAAATCTAATAGTATCAGTATTAGCTATAGCTATTATGGTGTTTGAGGTATACTAAATTGGCAAATTACTACATTTTTCAGCGACTTCTTTTATTATAACCTGTATAGTCGATTTGGCTGGTATAAAAACTCACATTTAGCTCAAAATCATCTATCTAAAATTTGTTTTTGGAAATTTCTTTGAAACTACCTGATTATTTTACAAAACCACGAGAGAAAAATATTTTCAGAATTCAAGATTTTAATTTAATGATTTTGTCCATTAAACTAAATGTTAGTTTTGATATCTGAAAATGGAAGAGAGAATGCAGTAAATAGAACAGCACAATATCCAACGGTCAATCTGAAAACATTTACATGTGGGGCCAAGTATGTTGAAAAGCTAGATTCAAATTAAGTTATCCCTACACAGCAATATTTTCAATTGTTTGAATACAGTCACTTTCAAGAAAAATTCCGGGAAACACAGAAATTGACCTCAACAGATACACCTTGTTTGTTTTCTTTCGGGAATAATATTATCAATTCTCTAAATTATTGGTAATTAATGTTCTGTTTCTACGGTCTTGAGGTGAGCATTGTAGAATATGAAATTAACATGTTTGTATTGTTATGCTATAGTTATGTACTTAAAGTTACTGTTGAAGCTAAATGTAGATGAAATTACTATACAAAAACACATGGTTGGCTGTTCTCCAACTGTGCGTCACTCTTCTGTGGCTAAGACCAAAAACTGCTGAAACATTACAATAGAGTTGAATAGTTAAAATCATGGACTGAAAATTAAAATTTACGATAAAAATTAATTTCTGCATGTTTTTCGTAAATAATTAACATTGAACAAATAAATGTTGAACAAGTTGTTCTGTTAAATACATTTGATCAAAATGTTAGTTTTTCTACAAACCAAATGAACTATACATGCATGTATACTTTGTTCCGTGCATTATTATCAGTCACGAGGATCACTTAGGTCCCGTAAAGGTAGAAGGTAGAAACCTTTACGAGACCAAAATCTAAAATCCTCCTTTCGAAACCATTTGCAGAAAACAATATTTGACTAAAATGATAGGTTTTTGCCTGTAAAATGGTTGTAAACAATGAAGGAAAAGGAGAAATTGCTGGTTACACGTAAAACACAGTATCGTTTGGTAAAGAGTTTCATGTCTATCTTTAGACCAGTAATTTCAATACGTCATATACTTTTTTTTTCTCTGTTTAGGTTGAAGCTGTGGTATTTTCCGCCCAGAAATGAGTATGAAAAAAAATAATGATTCATTTTAACAATACATTCGGCTGGATGTTTATAATATTCTTGTTACTGTTTGAAGTTCTAATCACTCGGAAAGTTCTAATCACTCGCCCAGAAATGAATATGACCAAAAAGTAATGATCTTTTTTTACGATACATTAAGCTGGATGTTTAAAATACTCTTGTTAATGTTTGAAAGGGATATTGAAACAATTAAAGAAATCATTATATAAAACTACAAGAAAAATTTAAAAGAAAAAATGTTGGGGAAAAAAAGAAAATGAAATTAAAAACTCATTTCTATTTCTTAAGCATAGGTGTATATCGCAGCTTCAGTCATTTCAGAAAAGGTATTACCATTTACTAAGTTTTTCTATCTTATACTTTTATCACGTGAAAAGAATCGAAGAAATATTGACGCAAACTTACTTAGTTTAAATGTATCAAAAACTACGGATAGAATTCTGTAGAAGTACGTTCATATTGTTACACAATTAAGATTACCACATGTATGCACTTGTATGTGATCTATCTGTTGTAACGATTTATATATGCATACTGTACTTAGACAACAAAATCGTGAACCAGTGATAGTGATAGAGTTTAGTTCTTATGTATTGTTGTTATGTGTTAAATATACGTAGGCTAAAAGTTGCAAAACCCCAGTTGGCCTGTCTCGCAGGCTCTCTAGTGCCATATAGTATTTGCATCCTTTGCAGTTTTGCGAAAGTTCGATTTATCTTTTCTAGAAAAAAGAAAATATTAGATACTTTAATGTACTAGAAGATCTCTGGCCCATAATAAAATATAGAACCATTGGCTTAAAACTTACATTTCATTTATCTATCAGTTATGGCTAAATATGATCTGCGGTGATCGCAGTCGTATCCTTGTCGTAGAAAGAGGTCTTTGTATATCATACGTAGGCCTACGAAAACAATTCTGTTCATTATTCAATACAAACTCAATCAATTTCGAGATCTAAAAGTAGACTTCATTTGCAATAAAAATGGTGTTGGTCATAGATTACTACTTTGTAACGGAAGGTGAAGATCCAAGATTGAACTGCATGATCTGTGCTGTCTGGTCTCGATCTAGGCCATCCGCTATTGCTGTCTTAGTCGCCACTGACTAGGGAAAAATAAGCGGCTAAATAGATTATTGAAGTATTTGTATCACCAAAAAAGACAACACTACGTATTTTGGCCAGAGTATCTCCAAAAACATAGCACTATGTCGATCAGAGATCAATCTGCACGTTCTGCATGGTCTGATCTTGGATTTATTTTGTCCGTAGATGCACATAATTCTTATCCTACTCAACGTTACAGCCAATAATTTTCCATAAAACATAAATACATGAGCCAAGCTACGGCAAAAGGAGGCTTAACGCATCCCCGTAATGCATTATACCAAGCAAGTCAATACAGAATTATGGATCCATAAATTCCATTTCGTATAACAACCGACTGCATCATGAGGTACAGTGGTCCTTTGAACTGCAAAAAAATTGACCAAGAGCAAAATGTTTCGGCCCAGGTCAGCCTGCGCAAACTGCACAGGCTGACCTGGGTCGATACTTTTGCAGATGCATTAAGCCCTCTTTTCACGGAGCATGGCTCACATCTTTATGAACACAGAAAAAAGTCTACAAAGCATTTTTTAAAGCGTGGGCTCAAACCTTTGAATATTACATTTATGAATTTCTACAGAATGTGTAAATATGGTTCATTTAGTTACTATACTGTTCCGGCACATGTTTATCACAGGTTTTAGTACTTGCCCGGATGTATAATTCATAAGCAGCAAAAATAAACCATATCACTGCAAAACAGTGACTTCATTCTTTGTGTTTGTCAGTTTTATATTTTTTGCAAAAAACAATGTCACCTCTCTCACTACTCTCTACCGCTTCCTTTTAACTCCCTGCCGCTTCTTCTAACTCTCCCTCGCTCTGTACCTCTCAATCTCAAAGAACTCGTTTGTCCTCCTTGAAGCATCGGTGTTTCTACAATTATTATTATTATTATTATTTCATTGAGAACTATGCATGGAACTTACAGTTCAATTTTGGATCTATACTTTCCGATTTTAATTGAGATTTCCAGAGGAAAAGGGTCCTTTGAAATGGAATATCTTGGTACATGTATATTGAACCCTTTTGCTGCTAAGCGCGACTCACTGATCTTTTGCGGACAGTGAAGATCAAGATCAGACTGCACAGAACGTGCAGTCTGATCCTTGATCTACACTGTCCGATAAGTACATATTTTTCCCCAGATCAATACCTTTGAAATGGCAAAATTTGGGTTTTTACTATCAGCCTAAAAGTTTCAATTCACTTCTTTAGCAGGATAAGCGTTAACCTACTAAAACTATCCTTGGCACGACCTCCTGCGTCTGAACTGTTTCATCTTGCAGCAGACTATAAAATGTTCTAGCAGAAGGACAAACAGTGTTGTTTGTTTTCTTAAATATTTTCACACTTACTCATATATTATGCATTTCGTCCTTTATAATTGCGAAATCCTCTATAGCAAATTTGTATATGAAGGAAAAGGGTTTAACCTCTGTAAACAATGACGAGTTTTAACGACCTTGGGGAAAAAGACTTTTGAAAACATTGTTGGTAAAGGAGAAAATGCTGGTCCCTTGCATTTTCTCCTTTTTCCACAAAAATTTTACCCCTTCAAAGACACATCTCAGCATTTTAGCAACATTTACTCTATCGTCTGCAAATGATTTCAAATTGGACTAGTCTAAAAATTGTGCGGCTTGATAAAGAGTTCACGAGAAAAATGATTATGACAAGACATGACTGTAAAAGTTGGCCTTGATTACATAGTCATATAAAATTTCTTATCGTTTAACTCTTAACCAAACGACAATATTGAAGACTTTTCTAAATTGGAGGGATTTGAGGACTTCAAATTAGATGTCCTTCAAATAATTGAATTGGTTTAGAAAGAGTAGAAAACACTGTGGGAAATTTGAAAAATACTGGTTACTAACTTTTTCTCCTTTTACAACCATGTTTTCAAAAACTTTCTTCTTCGGGATCGTCAAAGCACGGGATAGTTTGGTAAAGAGTTAAATTCAATCCCGAGTTTTAACGACCCTGAATCAGAAGGCTTTAAATTTTTGTAAACATTGTGGGAAAAGAAGAAAATGCTGGTAACCAGCATTTTCTCCTTTTCCCACAATGTTTTCTACCCTCCCACTGGCAAATTTTAGTTTTTGGGTCACATTTAAAATTGTCATCTGCAAATGTTTTCAATTTGGACAAGTCTAAAATTCTGTAGCTTGGTTAAGAGTTAAACCTTAGATCGAGAAACTGCAACTCAATGAGCTTTTGTGGGGAGTAGAGATCAAGATCAGACTGCACAGAACATGTAGGTTGGATCAATATTCACCAACCATTCGTATGACCACTCTTTATATTATTATGGATAACGAAACTAACACAACTTCTGATTGGCTGTATCTTTTGGTTTAGCCATCAGCAGATGTGGTAGTTTCAAATTTAGAAAATTCTTGAGAACAAGACTTAGAATGTTCTTAATCCTTAGGCTGCTAAGCGCGACTCACTGACCTTTTGCGAACGGTGTAGATCAAGATCAGACTGCACCGAACGTGCAATCTGATCTTTGACCTATACTATCCGATATGGACATGGTTTTCCCCAAAAAATACCTTTGAAATTGCAAAATTTGGATTTTTCATATCAGCTTAAAAGTATCATTTAACTTATTTAGAATGATAAAGGTTAAGAATGGTTGGTAAAATTGACCTGCATCACGCGAAAAGGTGTATTCGGATATCTGCGTAAAGTGTCGTCTCGGATCAGCCTGCGCAGTCCGCGCAGGCTAATCCGAGACGGCACTTTACGACTACATTAGATTTTGTCCCACAGTAGACTTGTGCAAAACAGAAAATTACATAAAAACGGAAATTGTTGTTTCGGATTAGTCTGCGCGGAGTGCGTAGGCTGATCCGGACCGACACTTTACGCAAATGTCCGAATGCCCCTGTTCGCGTGTTGCAGGCCAAATACGGGCCCTGATCTTGGATCTACATTATCCGATGGAGACGTAGAGATTTCCGGGCGAAAAAGCACTGTGAAACCGCAATGGTTTGGGGTTACTAATGCGCATGCAGGGATCCATGTGATTGTTTTAGGAGTTTATGGGTTGACCTTTTACTAAACAATACCGTGTTCTAACGACACTAGAGAAGAAGACTGTTAAAAAGATTGTTGGGAAAAAAATAGAAAATGCTGGTAACCAGCATTCACTCCTGTTTTCGTAATGCATGTTACCCTTTCAAATACAACTTTTGATCATTTTAAGCCCCGCTTGATTTGTTTTCTGCACATGCTTTGAAAATGCTGACCTGGGTTGTTACTTTTTTGAAGATGCATTAACTCACCCTTACACAGAGCATGACGCATATATCGACATACAGATGTCATGTGTCCTATTTTTCATGTAACCACACGTACAGCCGCAGATAAACATTGATAGTTCATGCTATATGTCTGATGTTTGATATATGTCGCTCAGTTTCCATCGGAAAGCACAATAGAGTTAACCCTTTACCACACAGTCACAACTTTTAACAACCCCAAGAAAGAAAGCTTTTGAAAACATTGTTGTTAACCAGCATTTTCTCCTATTCCCACCATGTTTTCTACCGATCCCAAAACAAATTCTAATTTTTGAGTCACATCTATTTTGTCGTCTGCGAAATACTTTCAATTTGGACAAGGCTAAAATTTTGTTGTTTGGAGATAAGAGCGAATATCTTCAAAGGTCTATCAGTAAAAGCGAACTGAATACACAAACAAAGACACATAGGAACAACAAAGTAAAGCTTGTCGTGTTATAAGAACAGTGACGATAAGTCAGAGTTGTGACGAAGTGTTTATATCAACATTATTCCTCGAGAGATAGGTTCTAAAACGCGTTCACAAGGAAATCAAAGTGCTAAAACGAGGACAAAGTACAACGAAAATGGAGGTAAACTTCGAAGGAAAGGTAGCTCTTGTGACTGGGGCTGGTAAAGGTATGTCTTTCAGGCTCTTTAAACCTTTACCAAACGACAAAATTTAAGACTGGTTCAAAAATTGAACGAATTTGCAGACAAGTGGCTGGAATGATGATATTTGGCTGTGAAAGAAAAAAACATTGTAGGAAAAGGAGAAAACGCTGGTTACCAGCATTTTCTCCTTTTCCCACAATATTTTAAAACAGGCTTCTTCCTCGGGGTCGTTAAAAGTCGTGATTTTCTGACATATACATGTAACAGAAAGGTCAAAAATGAAGCGAATCCATTTTTCGTTCAGTAATGTCTTTTCTCCCCCCCCCCCCCCCCCACCACCCATTTTAGGATTCTATTTGGAATTGTAATGTCTTTAATCAGTCAATCATGGCCCAGTAAGTATCAGTAAGTATATCCTTGGGTAAGGTACGACGGAGGCCTGGCCTTATGATTATGAAACCAGGGACATCGAAACGTGATCTGTAATCGTGATATGCCTACATATGTTGAATGTTGAACACTTTCTATCAATCTTCGATCACTGAAATCATTGAGATGTACCAAGCATCAACAATGTCTCTACATCCGTTTACGTCTTTCTTGGGATCTCCTCACTAAGATGCTGCAGTCGTGAATCACGGATTCGATACCACCTGGCGGATCCAGTAGCATGAGAAGATCCTTCGGTAAAGCACAGTAGAGTCCTTCCCTAGAACTGGTGAAACAAGGGAAACAAGAGAGCTGTCGCAAAAAGTGACGAAAAAAAAATCTGGTGAAAGCGTCGTGTCGTAAAACACAGTTGAAACAAACACATAAAGATTCATTTCTGTCCCCAACTCCAATACAAAAATTGTTCCGCGATTTGCTACAACTACATGTATCTCCATTCATGTTTGTATGCTCGTTGCAAAACTATGCAGTTCTCGGATCGTTTTTGCCGAGCCCCGGAATTTCAATAATAATGTTCAGGGCAAATGATCACGGATTGACAGGTTCAAATCCCGGCTCGACCCAAAATCCGTTTAAGGATCGATGAATTCCAATGCGACAAGGTTTGATCCTGTCTCACGACAGTACAATGTAGGAAAGTATCCAGTGGCTCGGAAAGACTGCTTTGATTAACACCGGTTATTAGGTCTAGAATGAGAACATACGAGTAGGTACACTACCTGTTGTGGTATGACGGAGGAAAGCTGAAATACGACGATGAACGCATAACAAACTTTTTTCTATCGTTTGTGTTGAGAACCAAATTTGACAGCTCTTCCCATTGTAATAACAATTGTACCTTATGCTCTGGAACGCGAATCTACTTTTTTTTTCTAATCGCAAAATTCGCTAGAGTGTGTATCATTTACCTGCAATTCCACAATTTACAGATGAGTGCTAATTAAAGGTTATTCTGCTTAATGCACACAATTCCGAGTTTTAAAGACCATGTGAAAGAAAAGAAAAATTTCGAGAACATTGGGGGAAAAGGTGAAAATGCCGGAAACAAGTCTTCCCATAATGTTGTCTAACCATATATTTAAACCACATTTAATTTGTCGTCTGAAATTACTTTTAATTTGGGCAAGTCTAAAGTCTTAACCCTTTCCCAGACAATCCCTGATTTTCACGGCCCTGAAAAAGAAGCCTTTTGAAAACATCGTGAGAAAAGGAGAAAATGCTGGTAACCAGCATTTTCTCCTTTTCCCACAATGTTTTCTACCCTGCCAGCCCAAATTTCAATTTTTGAGTCACGTTAATTTTGTCGTCTGCAAATGCTTTCAATTTGGACCAGTCTAGAATTTTGTCATTTGGTAAAGGGTTAAACTTTGTCCTCTGGTAAAGAGATAAGAGGGTAGCGTTGATGAAAATCATATGAGCCGTGCTCTGTGAAAAGGGGGCTTAATGCATCTGCGAAAAGTATCGACCCAGGTCAGCCTGCGCAGTCCGCGCAGGCTGACCTGGGCCGAAACTTTTCGCTATTGGTCAATTTTCTGTTTGTCAAAGGACCAGTCTACCTCATGATTAAGTTGGTTATTTAAAAGAGTGGCTATTATGGATCCATAATTATGATGACTTGGGCCGGTATCATGTATCACGTTGATGCATGAAGCCCCCTTTCGCCAGAGCATGGCTCATATGTAAGATTAGTCTGGTCTTATAACTGCACTCTCCGATAGTTTTTTGTGTAACATATTTGAGGTCTGCTCTGGCAAATGGGTTTTATGCATCTGCATTACACCACCTGCATTGCACCAAGCAAGTCATCGTATAATTATGGATCCATTTAGTCTAACAATTGACTGAATCATGAGGTAAACTGCTCCTAAAACAAGCAGAAAATTGACCGATAGCAAAAGGTTTCGATCCCTGTCAGCCTGCACGGACTGCTCTTTGCAGATTTATCAAGCCGTCTCTTATAAAGTCTTGAAACTGATATCTTTATTATTGCTGCTGACTGAAAATATATCTCATTTATTTGGTTCCTAACTGGGTCATCCTTAACTCTTTAACAAAATCAAAATTTTAGACTAGTCCAAATTGAAGGTATTTGCAGATGACAAAATAAACGTGACTCAAAAATTTCAATTATGTTTTGGGAAGGGCAGAAAACATTGTGGGAAAAGGAAAAATGCTTTAGCAGCATTTTCTCCTTTTCCCACGATGTTTTCAAAAACTTTTTTATACCAGGATCGTTAAAAGTCGACACTGTGTAGTAAAGGGTTAAAGCATGAAAAAATTGCCAAAAAAAGTTCAATCCCAATTAGAAGGTCAATAATCGCCGATAAGCTATATCAAAACAGAGAGGTGAAATGAAATTTTCATTGGTTTTTATTTTCATCGTTCATGACTTCCCCAGGCATGGGACGTGCCATTGCAGTCAAACTTGCCGAGCTTGGAGCCAAAGTGTTTGGTATAAGCAGAACGCAGGAAGATCTTGATGGTCTCAAAAAAGAGGTAAAAAAATAATCAGTGTATGAAAGGATCAAGACCACAAAGTCTAGAAGATCATCTTTGCTGCCTGATCTTATGGTCGTAAAACGAAACACTTATAGATAACAACCACTGATCGTCATCTGTAACTATATGTTCTATAGCTTTGTTTCACTTTTCCTTTATAACCGTCAGAGCAGTTCTGTTCAATCTGATCCAGACTGTACGCAAAAGTAACCTAAATTTTGCTGATACCGCGGGTACATTTTAGAAACTTAATTTTTTCGGTCGAGCTCGATTATCGCTTTTGGCATCCACTTTGTTGAACTCTACTTGGATTAAATGTTCTTCTAGACAAATAGATCCGTGGTCTGATTTGAACAAAGTTAACGGCATCGCTATTGGTTTCGATTTTTATTAGAGCAGGTTTATTTAAATAGAGCTTGAGACCATTAAGGATTAACACATGAAATGTGAGCGTCATTGCCTACTGAAAATGTAATAAATTTCTATTCTTTTAATTTCAATACATGACGCGGTCAATACATTAATATGACATCAGATATCATTATTATTGCTAACCATTCAATCATCACGTTATAAAGGTACCTTCGATCGAAGTGAGAAACGTGGATATATCAGAATGGGATAAGATCAGACAGGTTGTCGAGGAGATGGGTCCAATTGACCTCTTGGTCAATAACGCGGGCATCACTAACTGGACATCATTCCTGGACGTCAAGAAAGAGGAACTGGATGAGTATGTGTTATCTAATGCGCCTTTGTTTTAGAGAATACAATAAGTAGAATAACCAAACATTCTAGCATCTTCAATAATTATATTCAAACGAGTAGCGAATTTTGGGAGAAAATGAGAATACTGCACAGCTTGTGATAAATTTTACCCTGAAAATGCCGATAGACCTTCCAAAGTTGTCATCGTCATTTTTTCATAGGCTGAGGTCAAACTCTTGAAGAATAGGAAAAAATCATTCTAAACTGTACAGAAGGGAATGAGAAAAGGAAACTTGCTTCTTACAATGTTTTCTATACTTTAGTCTGTCACTGCAGAGGCTTTCTTATAACTAAAGACTTTTGTTTCAAAAAAGTACAGCAATAAACAGCAGTAAATAAAGATTCGAAGAACTGTTATCTGGAACAGACATGGCTGCAGAAATCGTGTAGCAGCAGTTCTTGTTGCCCTTGCGAGATTTTACCGAATTATTTTTCCTTTCAGATTGCATGACATAAACTTTAGGGCTGCTTTTAACATTTCCCAAGTAAGTAGTCCGAACACAGATAACAAATGCTAGATGTTTGTGTCTTGAAACTTTCTTAAAGTTTGTTTCGTCCAAGTCCTCTATCGCTTTTTTTTTTTCAGCACATTTTGAACCCGTTTTGTTTTTCTATAGGCGGTTTTACAACCACTGACGTTATCTCCTTAATGAAAAAAATGTAGATCTAGATAAGAATTTTAAGTATCACTACGTTATTCTTTTGTATTATTTACCTTAAAAGTAGCCTATACAAAAATAAATGCCAATATTACTGAGATGTTTTCTCGAGCTAGGACCCAATTTAATTAAAATACAATTAAACCGACAATTTCTTTTTAAATTAAGGTGGTTGCCAAGGGAATGGTGTCACGTGGTACTGGAGGATCTATCGTTAACATCTCTAGTGTTGCTGGTTTCCGCGCTGTACCAAACCATACAATTTACTGTACTGCTAAAGCTGCTCTTGATATGTTGTCAATGACTTTAGCACTGGAACTTGGTCCACATAAGGTTATCTTCTTATTTTGATATTGGTTTTTTTTTTCTTCTCGAGTTAAACTCCTCGCCATCTACGAATGCCACTATCTTGTGGCTTTAAGGATCAGTTCGACTAGTTGAATGTTTTACGCTGTTTTCAACATAGTTTAGATTTTATCAGGGCGTTTACGATAACACCGCAGATTTGTGGATAGACAGTCAAATGAGTAAGTTTCTTACCTCTACAAGCTAACTATCCACCGTCATGAAGCTAGTCCGCCTAAAATCATATAGCAATTGCAAGTAGGAACTATTACTGCGATCCCTACCAAATGCACTGGTCACATGGAAGTGTCCTTAAGCACGACACTTTGGAACCCTAGCCTAGTATATGTACTGATGTAGCACGTGAATAATTAAGCCGTCGCCGTGATTACAGCTGGTAACTAATAAAAGCAACATTAAACGCTGTTAAGAAGTTTATTGTACTGTCTGATTGTAGATTCGAGTTAACAGTCTCAATCCTACTATAGTTATGACTGTGCTGGGAAGAAGGGGCTGGAGTGACCCTGTGAAACAGGCAAAAGCTATCTCTAAAATACCTATCGGCAGATTCGCAGGTAATATGGCTTTATTAAACCTTCTGTCAGTGAAATATTCCTAAAATACGATTGAACAGCTAAATCATAACGGGTTTGAAAGCGACCGTACCAAAGAATGGCATGCGTTTAAATCAACAGTGAAACAGTTTTTATTTTGTATTCTCATATAAAATTCGTTGACTTGGACAAATAATTGACATTTTATAAAGCCACTTAAATAGCACTTTTAGCTAAATGATAATGGCTGTCAATGTTTAACCTTTTACCACAAAGTCCCGACTTTAAGCGACCCTGAGAAAGAAAGCTTTTAAAAACATTGTGGAAAAGGGAGAAAATGCTGGTTACCAGCATTTTCTCCTTTTTCCACAATGTTTTCTATGCTTGCAAACGCAAATTTCAATTTTTTAGTTACATTGAATTCGTCGTCTACAAATGCTTTGGATTTCGACAAGTTTAAAGTTTTGTTGTCTGATAAAGGGTTAAACCCATTTAACGCTAGAAATTCAAGTAACTATTTTCAGTGAGAAAAAATCATTGTGGCCTTGGCTTGAATTTAGCAGAATTAGACCCTATTTGACGGTGTAGAAACAAGATCAGACCGCACATTTCCAGAAGCTTGCTAGTGCCGGTGTAATGCAGAGAAATGACCCTCCCCTACAAAATGACCCATGGGTCATTTCACTACGTAGAGGAATGACCCGGGTCATTATTCTACGTAGATAAATGACCCCAGACTGTAGAGAAAGGACCCCCCTCTAGCTGTAGTAGAATGACCCCCTCATGAAAAGAAATGACCCCTCCTTTTTCCCCCTGTAACATTGTTGTTGCTGCTGATGCTGATACTACTACTACTACCATTACTACTACTACCACTCGTACTTCTACTACCCCCTTTTTGCCTTAACATTGCTGTTGCTGCTGATGTTTCTACTACTACTACTACTACTTCTACTACTACAGCTGCTGCAACTACTTCTATTAGGGGGGGGGGGGGGGGGGGGGGGGGGAGTCCTTTCTCTCCAGTTTGGGGTCATTTCTCTGCGTAGAATAATGACCCGGGTCATTCCTCTACGTAGTGAAATGACCCATGGGTCATTTTGTAGGGGAGGGTCATTTCTCTGCATTACACCGGATCTTTACCTTGTACTAAAGTAATGAAGTGGGAGACAGTGGTGTAGTAGTAAAGCGTCGGTCTCTCACACCAAAGGTTCTGGATTCAAATCTCGTGATGAGCGGGATCAACCTTTTGAACTTCTCACATTTGGGGGCGAGGACTCGTTAAGGTTTCCAGGAAGCAGTCTTCGAGAGTGATTAACCCTTTACAAAACGATCAAATTTTGGACTCGACCAAATTGAAAGCTTTGGGAGACGACAAATTAAAGGTTGCTCGTGATATCAGTCTTTTTAGAAAACAGTTACCAGCATTTTCTCCTTTTCCTACAAGGTTTTCAAAAGGTTTTTCTTTTGGGTCGTTAAAACACAGGATTGTGTGGTAAAGAGTTAATTTAAGTTGTATGAACTTGTTTAACAATCGATGTAAAATAAATAATTTAAATAGTACATGAAATAATAACAGGCGCTCTACTGGATATAATTGTACATACATTTTAGTTTTACAAAAGAAGTCTATTGATTATGTATCCAGGTGTTTCTAAAGCTGCTTTCAGATGTGTCCTGTAACCTAAATTCCCGTAATAAAAGCTAGTCGAGCAGTAGTGTCGTACACGTAGGCCTGGATTAACAGCCCCTGGCAAAGCTGACAAAACTTGATTGGACGAGGGTTGACACCGCTTACTAGTTTTTCAGTCGTATCACGCCGACAGTTCACTTTGCCTCCTGGGTTCCACCAATGCAAGGCTGGGGCTCTGTAGTGCCTAGCTCGAGGACGTTCCCACGTGACGAGCGCCTCCAACGGGCATCAAAACTACAGCACAAAACTTACACATTAACCGCTTGGTCACGCATCAGGCAATACAGATCTGGTTTCTTTTGTGAGAAATAGGACATTGGTCAGTTTGTTAGGCCCATTTCAGTCGGTTTTGTTTTTTAATTTTCAATTATTAAACGGTGGTCAGTGCTTCTTTTTCTGCACATTTGTTTCTTTGACCTAGCAAAATTCTCTGTCCGCGCTACTAGCTGCTCCACCTACATGAACAAGGTCAATGCAATGCTGTATGTGAGCGAGAAATGGCTTCTACCGCTAAAATGGGAAGAAAATTTGGACAACCGATTCCCGCATGAACTCGGCAGCGTTCGGGAATAGATTCCCGACGCAATGTTTCAAAAATGAATTTTAAGGACAATTCAACACTACGGTTTGAGGGGGTCAATTGATTTTTACTCAGAATAACCGACTTCTAAATGCAAGCGACTGTGGTAACAAAAATTTGTGCCATGCTCTACCGAAAAGAAGGGTTTATTCAGGCTCCGTGGTGCGTGATACCAAGCAAGTCATCAAATAAATATGGGTCAATAAAATCCATTTTTGAATAACAGGCCGAGTAATGTCATAGACTGGTCCCTGGACATGCAGAAAATTCAACTCTAGCAAAACGTTTTAACTCAGGTCAGCTAGCGCCGACTGCGCAGGCATACCTGGGTCGATGCTTTTTGAAGATGCACTAACCTCCCTTTTCACAGAGCATAGCTGATAATTTTTGTAGATGCATTTCATAGAGCATGGCTCATACTTACGATTTTGTTACTTTCTGTTTCAGAGGAAGAAGATGTGGTCAATGCTACAGTGTTCTTACTTAGTGACCAGTCCTCCATGATAACTGGTATCACGATGCCACTGGATGGTGGAATGACCGTCGGGCTTATTTAAACTGTTCATCTGTATCACAACGTGCCTTATCAGGCAGTGTCATTCTTTCATTTACATGTAAATGTTTTAAACGATACTACCGTTCACCAACAACTTCAGTGTTATACTTGTCTCATACCTGTAGTTGCAAATTTCACATTTTTTCCTACTTTTAATGACCTATAAAAACACTAGAGACTTGTGCAGTACCTATCACCTATCAAAAAAAGAATATCTCTGTACTAAATGACAAAATTCAACTTGTCCAAATTGAAGGCATCTTCATTCGACAAATTAAAATAATATGACTCGCGTGACGAGAATTGTCTTTGAACGACAACAAAAAATTGTGGCAAATTTTCATAAGCCCTATTTCTCAATGTCGTTGAAACGTGGGATTGTTTTGAAAAGGTACTGGATGCTAAACCGCTAGAAATGCATGAGGCTTTTCCACTGCCAGTAAATGAATGAAATCAAGTTGAAAACAGCCTTTAACACAAGAGACAGGGTTTAAAAGGAGTAGTCAGGAAAAAAACCAAGCACAGGTAATTGATAAGCAAATAAACGGGACCATTTTTACGGTTTTAATGAATATGTGATAAAAATGGTACGGTGAAAGTAACAAAAAATTGTAACAACTCTCACCCTTCCAACTTAATAATCATTATTTTCTTTTCACTCTTTCGAATACAACCCTCTGCCAATGCTGAGAACTGTCAATCAAAGGTCCAAATCAAACAGCCAAAGGTGTAGATACAAGAACACGTTAACCCTCAACCACAAAATCCCGAGTTGTATCGACCCTGAAGAAGACTTTTGAAAACATTGTGGGAAAAGGAGAAAATGCTGGTAACCAGCATTTTCTCCTTTTCCAACAAAGTTTTCTACCCTTCCACAAATAAATTTCAACTTGTGAGTCACATTAATTGTGTCGATTGCAAATGCTTTCAATATGAACAAGTCCAAAATTTTGTGGTTTGGTAAAGAGTTAAACTCTCTGTTCAGTCTGGCCACTATCTATCCTGTCCGCAAAACCTATTTATGTTGCCTATGGCAGTAAATAGTTAAGTCTTGTCTCGAATTTCCGACTTTTGTGATGTGCAGTAAGCCTGAAATATTATAAGGATAACTTTTAGTACTTTTGCAAGCAATGTAGATCAAGATAACACACCAGAGATTGTGCAGTCCGTCCTTGAGTCCCCACTGCCGATTTCTTGACGGATCTTATTTTTTATGGCAAAAAGCCATTGTCATATGGCAACAGTTGGACTTCTTCAATGAATGACAATTATACTTCTATCATTTAGCAGTCTGTGACGTAGAGGACAAAAATAACGTATAAAATGAATTTAAGAATATGTTTTTTTATGCTTTTTCAGTTTTTTCAGAATGCATATCAAAACTACAATAGATTAAGGATGTGAATACGGGACTTTTTCTTGATTGGAAAAAAAAAGACTGCCTTATCGTATGTCAAAATTTTGTCATTATATTTCACAACTTTAGACAATGTAAATCATACACGAGATAAAATTTTCTGTGCAGTCTGGTCCAAATCTTCACTGTTGGCAAAAGCAAGACAAATTATTCTTAGCACAATAACATTTTAAAGACAATAAGAAGATGCATTCAATCACAGTCAAACTGTCCAATCATTTTGCAACCACTGACATCAACAGTTGTGGCTTCATCTGTGTGGACAGGTCCTTTTAGTATGACCTGTAAGACAATAAAAACATGCTTTTATTATACTCGTATTTCAATATAACCCATAACAGCACATTATGTGATTTAATGCTTTCAAGCAAGCTACCTTTAAAAACAATATTACTGTGCTATGTTTAGAAAACAACAGAGCTCCAACTCTACATCCATTACTATACCATGATATTACGTTCCTACAGATTTAATCCATCCTGATCTTGCTCTCCTTCTGGTAGTCTTAAACCAGCCTTTAAAGGTCGTTTGAATTTATTTCAATGTGAAACATCAGATATTAACTTCATGTTTGGTTCCGGGAGACCAAGGCAATGCTCATACCATTGGCTAAAGAGAGTTTAATGCATCTCTGTGATCCATTATGCCAAGCAAGTCATCACATAATTATGGATCATAAAATCCATTTTGTCTGACAACTAATTGAATCATGAAATAGACTGGTCCTTTTGCATACAGAAAATTGACCAATAGCAAAAAGTTTTGACTTAGATCAGCCTGTACAAGGTGACCTGGGTCAATACTTTTTTTGCAAATACTGATTTGCCACTTTGCCGCATGAAAACAAAAAATATATAATATATTGAGGATATTTGTTTTTTTTTCGGTGAAAGATCGAAATTTATTTCATCGAGTGAACACCACCAGTAATATTTTCACGAGTGGCGCAGCCACAAGTGAAAATATTACCGATGGTGTTCACGAGATGAAATAAATTTCGATCTTTCACCGAAAAAAAACAAATATTCTATTTATTTCATGCTTTTAACCCTTTCTTGGAGGAGCTTTATCAAAATCCAGTACAGTTCTTTTCAATTATTCCCCGTGGCGTACCCCTCGCGCATAGCAACGCATTACAATATTACGTCAAGCGCGAGAAATGTAAGGTAAATGACGTCATATTTCCATCTGGTTGTGAGTCGCGCGCAATTTACCTAGGTAACTAGAATATAAAAATCGGTATTTTCAATGGTCGTACCCGTGTAATATCGAAACATATTTTCACTACTATTTCTAGATATCCTACCGGGAAGCATGAAATAATCAGTTTTATGGGGGCAGAAAGACATGACTGATTGATATGTGATACCTTCAACACCACACAGACCACATTTCTTTCCTTTCTTCACTGGACCACCTCCTTCACTGGATGCCTGCCTTTTTCTGCCACCCTGTGTTGTTCCTCTCCCTTTTCCACCACCGCTAAAACCTCCCCCTTCAATATGTGGGCAAAATTATGTTAGCATTTCAGTTCATCAACAATTGCATGATTTACTGCAGACGATTTTTTATCATCTTGTAGAAGACAACTTTTTAAAATATTGACTCAAAAATAGTTTGTGTAATTTCATCCCATCACAAAGTTTTTTATGCATTAAACATACATTTTAGTTAACCCTGATACTCTCTGTTTCACAGAGATGCTTTCAAAGCTTAATATATACAGTAACATTTTAGCAAAACAGTTTATCTACAGTATCATATGACTTCCTTACATTCCACAAAATTTGCACCATTTGTCACTTTTCTAGTTAGTGATCTTTCTAAAATTCACTTTATGTGTTCTTAAAACCAACTCACTGCTGGCGACTCCCATCCTTAACCCCCCCCCCCCCACACACACATACACCTGAGCATCAATATGCAAATGCTGCTTTATGAAAAACCAGAAATGTGTCACCGACATAGCTGCCCCCACACTGCAACCTTGACCTTTGAGCTGGCAACACAGCTGTTGCATGTGACTTGTTATCTATCCATGGTGATCATTTGTCCAAATTATCTTAAATTGGACCATGCACCTAGAAGTTATTGGCTGGACACAAACAGCACTAATTACCGAACATATATATGAATATATGGAAGTACATACATACATACACACACACATACATACACACATACATACATACATACATGTACATACAATACACACAAAAACACATGGGACAGTTGTAGCACTATATGCCCCCCCCCCCCCCATTTTAATGGACAGGGCATAACAATCCAAACAGAAACATGAAAGGAATAAAAAAGGATACACCTTTTTTTTTTTCCAATTGCAAAAAAAGATAGATCTAGTTTCAAAGTTTTTATCTTTTTTTTGTTCCATAGCTTTTTTTTAACATATACATTTTTATATACTGGTTACATATCAAGTACTTTTGTGTTTGTTTTAGCATCCATCCTTTTCTCCCTTCATCTATTGAAACAGCATTTTACTTCAATTTCAAATGAATATTCAACATTTAATCAATCTATATACAAACTTCTAATAAAACTGTGCACAAATTAAACCCTGGATTGGGTCTCCTATTTAAATTCTGTTCGTGGAATGGATAGAAAGTTAATAATTTTCAACAGACTTGAAAGTGACAGCAAGCACATACCACTGCAGTCAGACATTTTGAAAGCAAGCATAACATCAAAAGAGTTTCAAAGAAAGTGACTATTTAACATCATAGCACGGTAAGGGTAATACAAATGTTTCTAAGGACAGCACAGATCAAGATCAGACTGCATAAAAAATGAAGAGACATTCTTTATAAAATCGATCTGAAATTGAAAAAAAGTTGGGTTTTTTTAAAAAGAGAAAAATAAACAATCCCTTACCACCATTTGATTCATCTCCCCATTGAAAAAAGTTACAACCCTCAGCTCTAGGTGCTGGGCAAGCAAAAAACTGTCTCCCTTTATTTGGTCCTTCCTTCTGCACTGTTAGTCTGAGAAATATAAATGGTAATTGCCACAAAGCTTTTAACACTTAGCACTGAAGAGATGACGAGGTAAGCTACTAACAAAATATATCTATTGCAGCTTAACCTTCATTAAAGGATCTGTTTTGTGTCAAGGTAATGGGTATTTTATGGATGGGTCACTACATAATCCAGAAAAGTCTAAAGCATCCAACATTTAGATATGCTAAATCTCAGTTTTCATATCAATAGCCAAATACTACAAAACTCTGGAATGGTTAATCTTAGCTGCATGTTACCAAGCTATGCGTACCCAGTAGGTTCTATCGTTGCCCGAATCACATCAATACAAGTGATACAATACTACATTTTGAGAAACTGTCACTCTTCTTTAACAGCATGACTGCATAACCATGATGGTTTTTGTAAGTTCATCTATAATGAAGGCGTCTGCTCTATAAAATAATTTTAACAGTGCTCTGGCAAAAGAGGGTTTAATGCATCTCCATGATGAATTATACCAAGAGAGACATCACATATGGGAGCCATAAAACCCCTTTAATCTGATAAATGACTGGATTTGTAGGTAGGATAGTCCTTGGATAAGCACAAAATTTACAAATAGCAAAACAATTTTGACCCATGTCAGCCTGTGCTGACTGCGCAGGCTGATACAGGTCGAAACTTTTTGCAGATGCATTAAGCCCCCTTTTCACTGAGAATGACTCCTGTACATAAGTACTCTTCATGAACACATTCATACGCATTTGGTTGATAACTTACTGTTTAGCAGGATTCCCACAATTGCAGCACACATCTCCAACACTGCATTCTTGTTTTGACCGCTGAGTGTAGTGATTCTGGCTAGTTTTTCTATTGGTATTTTGATATCCACCACTGTCTGACCTAAACCTGGAAAAAGAAAAGCTAAAGTTTGACTCACAATATGAGGCAACTCTGGCAGGCTCCAAAATATTTTTTGACAGTATGTGAGAGTACAGTACAGGTACTGGTATGTCTGAGAACAGCCATTCCACACAGTTTCACCTTGTTGTTGCCACTATCCTTTCAAAGGCAATTACCATCTTTTGAGCCATGTCATATTTGTCGTTTGCAAATTCTTTGAAACAAGTCTAAAAATATGTCATTTGGTAAGGAGACACATTTGATTCATTTTATTGTCTACAAATGCTTGCAATATGGTCCAGCTTGAAGTTATCAGTTTTCCTTCCATGACATTCTGCAGATTGAATTTTTTTGTTATGTTTAAGGTAGAGTTAGTTAAAACATGCACTTTACACTGAAAAAACTTTTGTACTTTTTCTAAAAAAAACTTTTATATTTGTCACTCTCAATGATTGTGTCCTGGAAACCTTTACTAGTCCTCAACTGTGATGTGGGTAGTTCCAAGGGTTGATCCCACTACTCACGGGACTCCACCTAAGAACCTTTGATGTGAGATGTATTGTTCTGACACCACTATCTTCTGAATGGTAAAACTTTAAAATTGAAAATTGTTTAAACCATCCTAACATTTGATGTTTTAATCAATACTATGACAGTACAACTTTTTATCCATGCTGTACACTGCCTTTTGAAAAAAGAACAAGAGTGGGAAAAGAAGCAATTGCTTGTTACAAGCAAATGTACCTTTTCAAACAGTATTTCCCTTCCCTTGTAATGTCTTTTTTGTGTTACTTGCAATAGGTTTTTTCATGTTCTTAATACAGCCTGCACAGTAATGGGCTATGCATTTAACACAAAGACGAACTGTATGTTTTAATAAATATCATATTTCATGATTTTCGGTAATTTATCGGGAAATAATGGTGGATTGTAAGGTTTGATAATTCATGGTTATGACCAGTGAAATTAACCTATTTCATAGCAACCAGTTTGGAACTTTACAGAATCTTGCACCATGTTTATAACTTTGCCCTTTCAAACACATCGGATTTATTTCAGACAGTGATTCATTCCAATAAATCCAATTATATAAATAAAAAAAAAATCCCACTTTTTCAAAATGTTTATTATTCCTGTTAAAGTCAGGTTTTTGAGTTTTGTTGATCTGTTCTGTCAGTTCGAATGTAAGTAAACAGCAAACACTAAGGACAATAACGCTGAAGGATATATTTGGCAATCACGTTTTTCTTTTGGAAGATTAAAAAAGTGTCAATTTGAAAATGAATCTTTGTCTTTTTTAAATAATTCACTGTACATGATTTTCTCTAAAACTGATTAAAACAGAATTCTGTCATAATTCTGGTCTATACCAACAAAATGTTTTGTTTGTGAAGTGGTAAATACATTCTCGTTATAATGTGTTCTTATGTGGGGGATTGGGGGTGTGTATGCCATGGGTACTGAAAAACTTGTGTCTGTGCCACTCATGAAAATATTACAAATGATGTTCTTTCACTGAAAAAAAGCAAATATCCTCTACAACCCTTTAACAAATAATGCCTAGTTTTAATCACCCTGAGGGAGATCGCCCTTGAAAAAAGTATTGGAAAAGACGAAAATACTGGTTACCAGCATCTTCTCTTTTTCCCACAATGTTTCTATCTTATCAAAGACAAATTCAACAATGTGAACAATATATACTTGGTTATCTGCAAATTATGTGAAAGTGGACAAGTCCACAATTTTTTTTTTGTTTGGTATAGAGTAAATTTCATGACACTAAAGCTTACAGCTACAAAATATAATAAATATTAAGTCCACTGTTTATTCAGGGAAATTTCATCTGTATCTAATACCAAAACCAATAATCACTCCATGTTAAATAACCTTACCCAGAGTTGCTTTGTGTTTGTCCACTCTGATTGCCTGCCTCATCTGCCCAGAGGAAAAAAGAGCATGAGGACCCTCCACATTTATAGAACTGTCTGCCTATGAAAATTAATAAAATGTGTACAAGATATATTATACAACCAAAATGTATCAATATGTTTTATCCCTCCCACACCAGCCATGAACCATACATCTCTGACAGATACACTTAGATACTGCTGAAGAAGACATCTTTGGGTAAAACTCATCAATTGAAAATCACTCAAAACAGTGATTGTACTGTGTTTTTATACTGCCTTCAACATTCTTTCAGTCATGTTACAGTAACACATTCCTTATTCATGTGTGTCCTGTGTTTCACCTTGACTAAGCAAGAGCTCTAGAGCGAGCACACTCTCACAAAAAATCCTAGCACCTTGAGTGGGGATCAAACTCAAGACCTTCAGGTTACGAATCCCACACCTTCATTACAGAGCCACGATGACTTATCCTATTAACACAGAATTCCCCCAAAGTCCTGAAAGTTCAATGATAGCATACAGTGCTGGTGATCCAAGAACTGCCAATTCTGAAATTCTTGAACACAATTGTCAGTCATGATGACAGGATAAATTTCCCTGTTGTGTCTCTTTCAACGGACAAATACAGCTAGTATGGTATGGTGGTATGGTGTTTAACGCTGTTTTCAACATTATTTCAGTTGTATCGCAGTGAGCAGTGCACCTATCCATGCTTTCCTTGAATTTCTTTTACCAGTACTCAGCACAATATTCTTTCCAAGCCACTTGCTGCTTTCCCACATAACCAATGTCAAAACAATGGTCATCATTGAGAGGGGAATGAATCTTGTTGCAATGACTATCATCAATCCTCAGAAAGAAATTGGCTGAGCCATGGATTGAACCCCTGTTCTCAAGTCCTGCCCGCTACTGGGGCTCTGCGAAAAACAGCTAGAGTCTTTGAAAAAGTGTTAATCAAACACTTAAGGACACTGCAGAATTGCAAGGAAAGGTATACTTGGTATGGTTACATGACTGAAATACTACTGAAAATGGTTAAACTCTTTACCATATGACGAATTTTAGACACGCTCAAATTGTAAACATTTGCAGACGACAAATTTAACATTGCTGAAGTAATGGGATTAAACTTTGAAAGTGTAGGAAACATTGTGGAAATGGGAAAAAAATTTTGGTTCCCAGCATTTTCTCCTTTTCCCACAATGTTTTCCAAAGATTTTTATTAGGGTTGTTAAAACACAGGACTGTTTGGTAAAGGGTTGAACACAGTACAAAGCTTACAGAAATTGCCTTGTGGTGTCATTTGTTAGCTTCTAATGAGTGATAGATTTTTCCTAAAATGTTTTCAAAAGTCACAGAGACACAAATTGCATATCTTTCATTTAAAAGATAAAACAACTAAATAGATTAACAATTCTATTTACCTGTATTAGGGCCTTCTTTTCTAACAGTCAGCTGAATTGCATCATTCCCACAATTGCACACAATATTGTTTGTATCACCCGTGTTTGTATTTTGTATATTTCTATTTACAGCACTTAAAGGAACACGTTTATTATCTCCCCTGTTTTGTGAGTAAGTATTGGACTGGTTCTGTCTTGGTGATAGACTTGTCCTAAGATTATTACCATTCCACCGGTTTGTTTGATTTTGATGATTGTTACTGTTATTGGAGGTATGAACATATGTTGGTGTAACAACAGCTCTATCCAGATGAGCTGTTGCAACAGTTGACATGTTTCTTCTGTTTCCTGGTTGTTTATTTCTTGTGGATGTACTCAAACTGACGTTGACAATTCCACCATTTCCCCCTGTTAAGTATATAAACCAGAATCTACTCCATGCTTTACATACACAGGCTGGTCAAAAACACCATATCTTAAGACCAAGGTATGTAACCCTTAAAATGTATTCTCCAGTTCTGATGTACATCATTACTGAAAAACTTATATGAAACGTAAATCATCTCAAGTTGTTCCTAGTATTTAAAGAACATATTAAGATTTCTTCTGAGTGAAAATTTCTTGTAAAACAGAGCTAAATGCTAGAAGAAAAAAACCAATATATATTTCTCTGCAAATGTTATGAAACTGTAAGGTTACACTCAGTAAAATGGTGCAATTTTGGTATTTAGATAAGAGGGTGAACCTTTTGCAATGAACTATGTATATTTCAATAAGACCAGATGCAATATGATTGTGCCTACTTCAATATAATCACATATTACTAATGTTTGTTATCTATCATGTGACCATTTCTAAAGGCTACTGCAAACTCTTAGTATGTTCATGAAAAAATATTGACAGGGAACTATAAAGTCTTATTTCCAACACTAATATATTTCTTTTGACATATGGGCATGTCACAATGTTTTGATTCACTCTATACACAAACCTGCCATACTTGAGCTTGGCCAAAAGATACAAAACCTTTATAATATATTCCCTTGACAAGCACTCTGGGAATTACAAACACACCTGTGTTAGCTGAAGAAGTGGATTTTGGAGGTCTGATTCCTACATCGTTTATCAACATATCATCACAGCCACCAACACAGCCAGTATATCTACAAGTAATCAAAAATGTACTTATATGCTATGGCAATTGCTCCTTTTCCAGCATTGTCTATATGTAATTTAGAAAAAAATCAATTTGCTTTCCTTTGACAGTACCTTATGCAATCTTATTCAAAGGTCTAAAATAAGCAAGTTTTTTAAAAGGGTATTGCATTTAACATGAGAATCTTTTACATTTTCTTTTTAATCCATCAAGTGTATTTGCTCTAATATACTTTCTGCATATTGATTACCCCTTTACCTGAAGAAGAGGGCTTTTTTAGACATAGTATCCAACATTTCCTCCATTTCCCCCAGTTTAATACCCTGTTAAAAATGGATCTGATTGATCGTTTAGCCATGTCTAACTTGTTGTCTCCAAATACTTCCGATTTGGACAAGTCTAAAATTTTGTCATTTGGTAAAGGGTTGAATACATATGTTTATTTTTGATGCAGAATAGTTTGTTGGTTGGTAAAGAGTTAAATATATGTGTTTCTTTTTTTTTGATACAGAAAAGCGGTAAAGTTGTAAATTACCATGTCCCACTTCCGACCGATTGGCAGACAAGTGAATAAAGATCAGACTTCACAAAGTATATAGTATAATATTGGATTTACACTATCCAGCTCTTTATGAACTATTCCAGGAAAGACAGTCTCAAAATTATGACAACTGGGTC
Source organism: Hippopus hippopus (assembly GCA_946811185.2). NCBI lineage: Eukaryota > Metazoa > Mollusca > Bivalvia > Cardiida > Cardiidae > Hippopus > Hippopus hippopus. Next base: position 35,225,570 of record OX328096.1, read on the forward strand.
AGTTTGCAGTGTTTCTTTTAAAGTTCACATTGCACAAAACTTAAACAGGTACGGTGTAAGTCCAAGCAATGAAAATATTTTGAAACACTTCCACAGTTTTTCAATTCCTCTCACCTTTTCACAAACCTATTTCTGTTCTATAAATTTTTATGTATGAGTACTTTTTTTTTCCTTAAAATAGAAAAGAGTTAATAAATTTCAAAAGAATCCAGTTATATATTCCACTTTAAAATTATTAATCATAAAAAAAATCTATCTACTTACTCTAATGGAACAGTGGGAGGCACTCTATTAGCTCTGAACTTAAAGTCTAGTAACCTGGTGTCTGGCCCACACTGAAAATAAAGCAGGCATCAGTAGCAGCTCAAAATAAGACGACAACTACTCATTATCTGAGAGCAACCGTTGATTTGCTGTCTAAACCAGTTTCTGCTCTTGTCACCATCTGAAGATACTAAAAATGAGGTAAACATATACGAGATGAAATAAGATATGACATACAGACTGTCTATGTAGAATTAATTTTTCAAATTGATATCTCTAAAGTTGTCTCAAGCATTGGACTAAAATTGCTTCCCTTACTTCTGTGGATTCAAAATTTCCTTTAACTTTGGTTCACTTACTCTTTCCTCTCTTTCATCATGAATATGTGCATTACCTTGCCCTGAGACATTTAACCAGCACCACCATCTGCACAAAGAACAAGACAGAGATATAAAAGACTTACGAATTCACATGTATCATCCATGGTCTTAACCTCTTTAACACTATCTGGAAGCCAAACAGCTGTTTTACAATTTGGAAAACCAGTACAGCCAATAAAGAACCTGTAACACAGAAACAAGACGTGAACATTTCAATGCATTCAATTTATCTGTATCTCTGCAACATACTTGTAGAAATATGAGCTTGGTTTAAATGTAAAATATTAACTTGTTCAATCATTTACCAAACAATCAAATGTTTCAATAACCCTGAGGAAAAAGGCTTTTGAATACATTGTGGAAAAAGGAAAAAATGCTGGTTTACCAGCATTTTTCTCCTATTCCAACAATGTTTTCTATGCCATCAAAGATAAATCCTTTCATATGAGCTACATTTAATTTCTCATATACAAACATTTTCAATATGGATTGGTTGAAAATTTTGTCATTTGTTAAGGAGTTGCCTGAGTAGAACAAATTTGCACAAAACAAAATTGAAACATTTATGACAAATAAATATGAGCCATGTTCCATGAAAAGGGGATTGCACACATCTGCAAAAAGTATCAACCCAAGTCAGCCTGCACAGTCTGCAAAGGCCGACTTGGGTCATTACTTTTTGTTATTGGTCAATGTTCAGTAGCTCAAAGGACCAGATTACCGCATGATTTAGTTTGTTGTTAAACAAAATGAATTTTATGCATCATGAATTATGTGATGACTTGCTTGGTATAATGCATCAAAGAAATGCATTAATACCCTTTTGCCAGAGAATGGCTCAAATGAATTCAAGTCCAATACATGAATTTATCAGTTTAGTTTAAACATATTCATTTTAAATCAATTGAGAAACAAGTTCTAACAACTTATACTAATCTCTCTCTGCTTTCTGGGAACTACACCAGTACTCGCACCAAATGTGTGGGCCAATGAAGAATCCTAAAGTTGACACCTGCTCCCAGGTATCGAACTCGTGACCTTATGGTTACGAGGCCGACACTCTACCTCACAACCACGGACACCACAATTTATCAGTTTGAACAATTTCTCCCACAAAGCGTTTAAAAGTAGTCTGTTTCAAGACAAGAAAGCTGCCTACAGAAGGTAATATCTTAACTTTAATCCATTCTGATACATCTCTAGAATAAGACATTTTTCAAAAACTTTCAAGATAATGCTTCCAGTGCTGTCTCTGAATACTAATCAGTCTCGAAAAACCTGATTTAAGCTACCCAGTCAAATGTGGAAGTGCCAGAGTGCTGAATAAATATAGCCATTACCAAACAATCCCATATTTCTATCAATGAAGAATATGGCTTTAGGAAACATCATGGAGAAAATGCCCTGGTAACCAGTGTTTTCTCCTTTTCTCAAATTGTTTTCCACCCTTTCAGAGATAGATCCCAATATTTTAGCTACATTTTAGTTGTTCCCTCCAGCTAGTCTTCATAAGGACAGGTTTAAAATTTTGTCATCAAATCTGGCAGAGCTATCTGGCTTACTTTAGCCAGTGAAAAAATAAAATATAGTATAGCAACTGTAATGCTGCGTTGATACAAATATTGCACAAATTCCCACACATTAATGCCCACAGATTAACCAGCTCTTTCTATGCTATCTGATTTATAAAATCATCTAGCGTAGCCCTAGGATCTTACAGGATAAGTAATATTAACAGCATTTGCAGACAACATATTATACGTGGCTCAATGATGGAATTTGTTATTGAAAGGACAGAAAACATTGTAGGAAAAGGAGAAAATACTGGTCACCAGCGTTTTCTCCTTTTCCTATAATGTTTCTAAATATCATATGTGATTCAATGATGGGATTTGTCAGGACAAAAAATGCTGGTCACCAGCATTTTCTCCTTTTCCTACAATGTTTTAAAAAGCCTTCTTACTTCATAAAAACTCAAAATTGTGTGCTGAAGGGTTATATATAAAAGTTTTGTTCAGTGGGATTGTCTTTATAGCATTTGTGTGACACTTACCCTGTCTTGTCCTTTTTAGTGCGCAATGTCATGTCATTGCCACATGCTGGACATTTTAGAACTGGCATAGGCACTGGCATGTTCTGAATATCTGCAACTATATAAAATTTAAGTCAACAGCACTCTGGTAAAAGGGGGGTTAATGCATCATACCCAGCAAGATATCGCACAATTATGGATAAATAAAATCCATTTTGTCTAACAACTGGCCGAGTCTTGAGGTAGAATGGTCTCTGACATGCTGATAATTGACCAATAGCAAAAATTTTGACCCAGGTCAGCCTGTACAGATTGCACAACTTGACCTGGGTTGATACTTTTTACAAATTTATGCATTTAAAACCCCATTTCACAGTGTACAACTCATTAATAAAATATGAGGGGGAAACCTTTCAATTAACATTATCCAGTGTTTACCAATCATCTCATTTACATTACATAGCATATGATCATGTCTTATAAGCAGACTAAAATCTTTACGTTTGGAAACAAATTTTTGGCATTCACTTTAAAAAAGCATCATATGAATAACTAACATGAACTAAGGTTTAACCCTTTACCACATAACTGGATTTTAGACTTATCCAAATTGAGCGTATTTGCAGACAACAAATTCAACGTTGCTTAAATGGTAGAATTGGTCTTTGAAGGGGTAGAAATACTAAGGAAAGAGGAGAAAATGCTGGATACTACTCTGCGGAACAAAACTTTGAAAATATCATGGGGAAAGAGAAAATCCTGGTATGAACAAGCACTCTCTGAATTCCACAATGTTTTCCAGTGTTACGACGTATATCATTTCAGCACAATTTAAACTGTCAGCTGCAAATGAAATTTGGACAAGTGTAAAATTTTGCCATCTGGTAAAGAGTTAAGTGATAAATACATTTCATAATATCAGGCAAAAAGAGAAACTGTTGTTTTCAAAAGCCATATTCTGCATAAGGAAAAAAGTCATCTACAAGAGGTAATATGTTGAGAATTAGTATTTGCAAGTAACTGACTACATTTCAGAATTATCTTCCAATAAAAATTAATAGACTTCAGCAGAAATCTTCATTAAACTTGCCATCAACATCAGAGGCTCACCCTGAATCTTGCACTCATAGGTAAAGCATTCAGACAGTCTTTCTTCCCTATTTGATAAAATATTACAGTGATACTTTTAACTTATGACTATCCAATTAGTTATTATTTGAGCACTTTTGAACATCAGGCAATATCTTTCCCATTACCCCAAGGGTAAAATTTTGAACAACTTCTGCTTAAATTCTTTTGAGGACATAAAGATTAAAAGCATACACTCAAAACTTGACTCTAAAACCTAAAAGACATTTTGACACACAGAAACATTGCCTGATTTGGGAATTTCTCAATTTTCTACAATGTTTTCAGGTACCTAATTCTTCAGGGGAGTCAAAAGGCTTTCTATTGCACCAGGGAAAAGGTTTTTTAAAAGAAAAACAAGAATATACAATAAAAAGGTATATGACTTACTTGCTTCAGCTGCTGGTTGGGCATCCTCGTTCAAGTATACTGACAAAGCCTCATCAATTTTGATTGCCTGAGACAAGATAAAAATCACATACACAAATGTACCATTCTTTTGGTTGGGGGTATGGAAGGGGTATTATGTAGGATGTGTTGAAATGGGCCGACTGAGCATTTTAGTAACAAGTATTCTAGCAGTGTTACTGTATCCTAGATATTTGACTCTTAAAACCTGATAAGAAACTATAAGAAAGTAAGAGAACAGCTTACCTGCCTGCAGGCCTCAATGAAAACTTCTTTGTACTTTTCAACCTGACTTTCTAAAACAGCTGGAAATAAAAGAGAGAAAGCAAAATGTGATTTGTTAATGTTGCTGTATCCTCTCAAGGTTATCATCATTGTAGTCTATAACTTTTGTGTTTTATTCAATTGTTTACTGTTCAAGCTAGTTTTGATCCAACCACAATCTGTATGAAAGTAAGAAAAGTAAATGATTCATTTTTCAAAAGAATAGACCGCATTGTTGGAAAAGAATTATTTGCTTCTAACAAGCAGCTGCTCCTTTTCCAATAATGTTTTCATGAGCTGTAAACTGCAGTATTCTAATAAGCCCTTTTTCATTATTGGTTATCGATTGGTTCCTATGGGAAGAACTACATTCACAGATCTATCTATCAATAATACTATATTTCCTTAAACATTATGAATTGCTGTTTTCTCTCTACCTGTAGAAAGATTTAAACAGAAGGAAAGGGTTTTGTGAACAATTAAATTTTCCAAACTATTGACATTTCCGTACCTTGCTTTTGCTTCACTCCTTCACATATCCTGAAATAGTAAAAAAAAAATCATTTTCAACACACACATACACAAAAGAGTAAATGGTAAAGCAAATTTGATCGAAACAGCATCAAAACAAGCTTAAGAAATTTATGTAAAAATTGAAAAAAAAATACACTTCCATGACAGTTTTCATGTTGAAAAGTCCAAATACAAGTATAAAATCAAATTATAAAAAGACTGCTACATATATCATGAAATTAAAAAATCACCAAGTAGTAGTTTAGTTTAAACATATTTATTTTACATCGATTGAGAAACAAGTTCTCTCAACTTATGCTAATCTCTCTCGATTCTGCTTCCTGGGAACTACACCAGTACTCGCGCCAAATGTGTGGGCCAAAGAAGGATCCCAAAGTTGGCACCCGCTCCCGGGTATCGAACTCGGGACCTTATGGTTACGAGGCCGACGCTTTACCCCACAACCACGGACACCACCAAGTAGTATGCATGTACTAGTCTTTTAATAATATTAAAATGCTTACTTTTTCAGATCTGATTCTAGTTCTGCTCTCAAATGTGGTTTTGACATCTCATATCCCATTGCATCATAACCTACCAACATTTATAAATAATTTAGTGTAAACAACATTCTTTTTTAGAAGACATATGTACATAAAAGGGTTGTCCCAAAACTATGTGACAAATTTTATAAATGGGCAATTTTTTGCGTCAGGACATTGCTTTTCACATATTTTATCTATGAAGATGTTATTTCACTGTATGCGGAGTTTCATACAAAATATTAGCTTTATTTTCACTTTAAATTCACATTATTGATAAGGAGGTGTCATTTCCCGGCACACATCAATTTCTCCATTTACTTGATGTATGAACTCAGAACAGGCACAAATATTTTCAATATTTGATATCATTTCTGTGTCATATTACATGGATATCTTCTCCTGAAATTTCTTCTTCGTTACAGAAAATTTGAATGTGATCACATAAACATCAGACAGTTTACAGGCAAACAAAAAAGATCAGTCGAAAATAGTAAATTTGAAATGACAACATCAGAAGATTGCACGGCTCAGCAGACTGTTATAAAATTTTCCAATGCCAGAACGAAACCTGTCCAGACTATAAAACAAATTTGGTGAACTGAAAAGTCTATAAATGTTTCTTGAGCACCGGTAAACAAGTGGCATTGCAGGAAAAACAGACTTTAGGGCTGCTGAACGCCTGAAAGAGGAGAAAGAACGAAATGGTAGGCTGATTTCTTGAGATGAAGAAATGTATGATTTGGTGATGGGATGCATTTTTGCAGTTTGGAGACTAACAGTCAGAGTTATCTTTGCCAACTGCCATTACAAGGTCTCCTGTCTACAGAATACTTAAGGATAACCTGACCATATGACATGTCTGCAGGAGATGGATTCCTTATTGCTATCTGATGAAAACAAACAGAGGAAGGTTCACTCTTGCTCGAGCTGAAGCAGACAACACCCTGTTGGATCATGTTATTACACTGGGTGGGACTACACTACTTCTAACCAGAAGAAACCTGGGTACTCCTGGCCCAAAAAGGCAGAGAGTTTTACTCGGCTTTACAAATTCCCAAATTTGGCAACACTGAACTTTGCCTTCTTTCTGCAGCTTAAGGAGGATTTAAGAGGTCGCAAGTTTGATTTCAGCGTTGAGCTGATGTCTGCTGCACTTGCTTTTAATAGAGGTCTGACAGAAATGTGGTTTAAGACAGTTTTTGTTGAATTTCATGGAAAATACTTTAATGCCGTTATTGAACCTTGATGTGTGCGGCAGTGTGCTTAGTTGTTGTGGTATTTATGCAACAGTTTTCTTACTTGTAAGAATTCACAAGTGTAACACAAACAGTTGAGCCATGCTCTGTGAAAAGGGAGCTTAATACATCTGCAATAAGTATCGACCCATATCAGCCTTTGCAGTCTGCTCGGGCTGACATGGGTCGAAACCTTTTGCTATTTGTAAATTTTCAGTATGGCAAAGGACCATTCTACCTCCAGATCCACTTGATTTGAACAAAATGGATTTTATGGCTCCAAAATAATGGGATGACTTGCCCGGTATAATGCATCTAGGGGAGCATTAAGCCCCCTTTTGCCAGATTGATTGTATGGTGTTTAATGCTGTTTTCAACATTATTTCATTTATACTGCAGTGGCATCACTGTCTTCCTGGAATTTCTTTAACCAGTACACACAATATTCTTTCCAAGCCACTGGCTGCTTTCCCATCATCGAAACAATGGTCAGCGGTGAGTGAGGAATGAGTCCTGTCACAATGACTATCATCAATCCTCAGAAAGGAATTGGCTGAGCCCAGGATCGAACCAGTGACCCCATTCTTAAGTCCTGTACGCTACCTACTGAGCTACCAGGGCTCTGCCCTTTTGCCAGAGCATTGCTCAATTTCATATTCCTACCCAGGATCTTTTAATATACTCATCACTTAGCAACTCACCAAACAATCCTTAATTTTGACAATCCTGAAGAAGAACACTTTGAAAACATTGTGGAGAAAGCAGAGTAACCAGAATTTTTCCCCCTTAATATTTTCTTTTTTACCTTTAACTAATTTCAAAATTTGAGCCAAATTTATTTTTTAGTCTGCAAATGCTTTCAGTTTGGACAAATCTACAACCTTTTTGTTTGATAAAGTGTAAATAAGAGGGCCGTTTGATAAATTTGTGAAATTTTATTGTAAAAACCACATTTTTTGATATTTTATGCTTAAAATTTTCCCATAACACTGTGAACGTATTATAAACTTGATGTAAAAATTTTGCAGTTTTAAAACATTTTATACACAAAATAAACGTAACCATAGAAACCCATGTAATGCACATTGCCAGGCGCCCATTTTCTCCTCATATGAAACATGTTATTTTGTGTAAAACAAACCTTCAGAAATGTGTAAAAATGGCGCCAATTGTGGAGACAGTCAAACAAGATCAGAACATCAATTCTGTTAAACATTATTGCTGTGGCACTTCGAAATATTCTAATGACAGTTTGTGTCTTGTCAGTGCCAGGTAATTTTTGACGGAATGACTTCTTCAATGGATGTTGAATTACGTTTTATGTCTGACTCAGTAAAACACCAAACAGACTATTGAATCAATCAAGGAGTCAACACCTTCAAGTTCCTGTAGTACTTCATTTGTCTATGAGTGGCATGAGCCGTTCAGGAATGGAAGAACCTCACTTGAAGATGATCCTTGTGAAGGACAGCTGGTTAGCATAAAGGTGTCAATTTTGGATACTGTGCATTAGAAGATGAAAAGCGACCAGCTGGTTACAGTGAATGCAATATTGGACAACAAGGGTTGCAATCCGATCCTTTAACAGAGCTGAGCATTTTGGCGTACAGGTAAAGGAAATGTTTGAATATTTGAGGGGATTATATAGAAAAAGGATGCCGATCTCTTAACTTGTAATGACATTGACAGTTCTTTTTCACGTCCGGAGCCCGGCAATATAAGTTTACATGTATTTTGTAATTCTGTTGAAAATGTATTTTTGCATGAATTTTTATAACATTCGGAGGATGTTTCAGATATAGTTTGTTTAATATGTATGCAAATTATGACTTTGATTGGTCCTCTAGTTTTATTTTTACAACAAAATTCCATGAATTTATGGAACAGCCCTCATAGATGTGGCTGCATACAACAAGTGATCTGTGACAAATATCTGAAGGTCAAAATGAAAGTTTCATGACACGACTCACCCTCAACAAGCCCCATTCCTAGCTGACCTGGCACCAGCCTCCCATCAGGTCTCGCACCTACATAATTTCTGTTCTTGATGGTTTCAATGTGCTCTGCATGAGTAGCGTCTGTCCCTGTGTTTGTACAATAAACATGTTTCTACATTTTTTAACTACAATGAATATGTGTTTTAATTTTTAACAAGGCTCTAATTCACTAGTAACAATTGAGCACTTTTTTGTGAATGTAGAAGTTAAGACTTTAAAAGTGTATTTTATGATAGAACTTCATAATCATTCATAAAAGTACAAAAAAAGTAATATAACCATGCCAAACAAAACCATCAAAGCTTATAAATGCTTTATGGTACACATAGAATGTGCTTGTTTTGAATAAAACATTAAAAGGTATTTCAAAATAGCTGCCATTTTGTTTTCCTGGCAGCCTTAAAAACATGAAAATGATATAAATTAACATGGCCTTTGATATTATTTCAAAGTACATTCTAGATAGTTGCTATCCTGAAAATTTTATGCTGGTATCTTCAAACGAGGTAGTACTTTCTCAATAAGCTGCTCCACTCAAAAAAAAATTTTACCTATTCCATGTTTATCCATCAAAGCAATAAGATCTGCTTCACTGAGAAGTAAAGGGGGTGATGTTTCTCCATTCAACATCTGAAACAAGATGTTAAATCAAATTATATAACTCATGAAATAGACATGTGTACTAATTTATACATCTTTGTAGAAAACAACTTTTTAACTCTTTCCCACATGACAAAAGTCTAGATTTGTTCAAACTAAAAGCATCTGAAGAGACCATTTAAAGGCCCAGTAAAAGGCCAAAATATCAAAGCAGGTGTCATAATACATTTAAATTTAAATTATACCATGTAAAAGTATGGAAAATATTGTGGAGATGACAGTCTGTTATCGTGTGGTCAGGCCATATGTTAGTCACTGGCAGAAAAAAGAATTTTAAAATCAGGCAAAAAAGTAAACAAAAGACACAGCTACCTGGCAGGTTTTAACCTAGTTTTGAAATTAATTTCTCTGACAGCAACTAACACTTGGACCAACCGTACAATGACAGATTGTAATCTTCACAGTAATTTCCACATGATATAAATTCAAATGCATTTAAACACCTGCTTGTTTACTTTTGGGCTTTATTGTTACTTTAATGTGGCTCATTTGATGGAATTTGGGTTTGATGGGGTAGAAAACATAGTGGAAATGGAGAAAAATGTTACCAACATTTTCTCTTTTTGCCACTTTGTTTTCAAAAGGCTTTTCCTCAGAATCGTTAGGACTTGTTATTCTTGTGGTGAAGGTTTAAAGCAATATAAGGGAAAAGGAAATATTGCTTACAATAAGAAATAGTTCCTTTATCCATATTTCAAATGCAAATACTAATTCAAGAAAGGTATATTACTGCCCTTTAACTACTGGGTGTCCGGAAAGTAAGGTAACACTTTTATGAACTTTAAACATGGCTTTTAATTTCAGATGAAGAGCTAAAAGATATATACATACATGTGTATAAAACATTTAAGTTTTTGTGGGATAATTTCATTCAATTTTCATTACATTACGCACTTTTATACGGATTTCAAAACAGAAGTACCTTTTTGTCATGGGCGTCATTTTGGTAATTAATGACATTCTCTCACTTCCTGTTGTCTTGACATGTTTGTAAACAAAATATACAACTTTGAGTACATGAACAACCAATCTGTGACACACAGAGACCACTGCACAGTGAAAAACTAACTGTATGGTGTGCTATGTCATGTAAAATTGTTATTTGGCCATATGTCTTTAGCAACGTAAGTAATTCTCATTGCTACCTATCACTTTTTAAAAATGTTTGTTCCCGAACTTGAAAAGAAATCCTGTACTTTGTAAAACATGTGGTTTTTGCAGGATGCTGCTACGGCACACACATCTAATACTGTGGTACACTTTTTATACCATATGTTAGATGGAAGGGTAACATCGAGATCATATCCAAGGGTAAAAATTTGCGGAATATCATAGCTTGCATACTGCAGTCCTTACCTCAAGCTGTGCCACCTCTTCTTTCTTGGTTCTTTTAAGTTGAAGGTCTACAATCCCAAGCCAGACAGCACTGATATGTTGTTAAAGAACATGAACTCAAGAAGATTTAATTTGGAATGTGTGCAAAAGTGATTGACAATTTTATCATGTGTGCTTGGTGTGGAAAGAGCATGAAAGGCTGCCACACTGAAAACGTCATTAATAACTAAAATGACGCCAATGCCAGAAAGGTACTTCTGATTTGAAATATGTATAAAAGTCCACAATGTAATGAAAACTGAATGAAATAATCAAACAGAAAACTTACAAGTTCTATGTACATGACTCTATATTTTTATCTGTTCATCTGAAATAAAAAGCCATTTTATGCATGAACATAAGTGTTACCTTACTTTCCGGACATCCTGTATTCCTTCTTTGTTCCATAAGTTCTAGTTACAAAGTGAGTCAGAAATAGACCCTATGTTGTAACTATTCTAGTTCATAAGTTTCCAGGCTTAAGAGCTACATGAATGATTACATTATTTGAGACTTTCCATGTTTTAATACAAAAGTATCCCAAAAGATGTCAGAAATGGTATCATAAGCATTTAGATTTTTCATTAAAATAACAAGTTTAGAATTTAATCAATATTAAAGAAAGTAGTGACTACCTTTGTTTCATCCCTACCCTCCCCCTTTATATTCAACATTAACATTTCCATCCAAGTATATTCATAATTTTTAATCTGCCAGATATGTATACAAGACCTCTTTCAACAGCTAAAAATACAATCCACTGAAACAGCTAAAAACTTTATCTTCTAGGCTAGACTGAGCAATCAGTATATATCCAAGATCAGACTGCACATTTCGTGCAGTCTGATTTTAATACAAGCCTTTTGCAAAAACCTATTTTTACCAATAGCATTGAAATAGTTCAAAGTTTTGTGTTAATAGCTTTGAAACATATTTTGTCATACCTCTATAGCAGTGGGTTCAAATTCATCACCAACATTAAAGACTGGAATTTCCTGGGGAGAAAATACAAATTGTCATAGTAGTGTACCTATATAAAAAATTTTGACTAATATGCAAATGAAAATGAATGTTCTCGCACTCAGAATAAGATACAGTATTAAAACTTTATTTTAACTATTTTTAATAGTGTGCTGATACTTATATTTAACAAAAAAATCATAAGAATTTCTGATACGCAGAACTAGACTTTTATAAAAGACACGGCAATAAACAGAATGTTAGCTATGTTTCGGATTCTATGTTTCAGATACTGCTGACAACAGTATCAAGAGCAAGCTGAAGTCTGGCTTTACAGGAAAATTAAAAGTCATCTGGATGAACAAAATTTTAAAAAAATAATACCTGTTTTGATAAGATCTTACCTTTCCACTCCACTGATCATATGGATAAACATCTAAATAATTTCTAGCAGTGATCATCAAACCTTGTGCTGTAAACTGAAAACAAACAGAATAATATTAGTTGTACGGTCAGGTGGCAGGGGACTTGGAAACTTGTTCACGGCTGCGGTGAATCATGTCGCCCCGAGCCAAAGAGGCTCGGGGCAACATGATTCACCACAGCCATGAACAAGTTTCCAAGTCCCCTGCCACCTGACCGTACAACGAATTTATCATACTGCAAAGTTTTACCATTCCAACGTGTGTTAAGCGAAGTTTACCTGTTCTTTGGTTTCAAAAATTGAGTACGCTGACGAAGTAGAATTTCCCTTCTGAGTGCCCCAATTCAATGAAAACTGACGTCACTGGGAACTGATGTCACTGAAACCTTGGTAAAACGTGCAGTTTGGTGCATAATCTTGATGTGAATCTTGATCGACGCTGCCATTTTGGATGTTGTGTTGAAAGTATAGTAGTGTATACGGGGCTCCCGAAAGGGAAACTGCTTTAACGTTGGTTTTGCCAGTGTACATGATATATATGTTCGGCGCATATTATCCAATCAGATCACGAAAAATTTCTTTGCAGTATAATAGTGTTTACTGCTTCATTGCCAAGAACAACTTACCTACTTTTGTGGACTGAGTAGATCACCACTGAACAGGATAGAATTCTGATTGTCAAGAAAGACAGACAACTGCGCAGTAATACAAATTTGTCAGAAATATAAAACACTTTTGACACTATCTGAACTTCATTATGAAACAGCTGAATCTAAACTCAAAACACTGTTCAATATACCAGAGGACAGATATTGAGGAAAAAACAGAAGTTTAGAAACCTCTACTTTTTGCCAGGCTTTAACACAAATAAAAGGGAGAAGTAAAACTTTACCCTTTCTTCATTCACATCAATTTCTACTGTTGTTTCAAATCCTTGAGCATCTTCAGAACAACAGGCAAGGAAATGTCTCACTATAAACTCATACAGCTTTTTCTCATTGCCCTAGAAAACAGAGTATTTACCTCTTTTTTCATCCATTTTTTGGTACACTAAAAAGGGACTAAGGAAGAGCACATACATACCATGCGTAAGTGCATGAGTTATTGAAGTACATGTACCTCTCCTTCAACGTTTTGACTCCGAAATAAAAAGTATTTCTTACTATGTCAATTTCTGATGTTAGATTTAAGTAATTTCCAGTTAGCATCAACAATGAATAATTAATACAATAAAATGCACATGAATTCAATCTGCTGAGGCTCTTGCATCAGTCTAAATATTCAATACCAATATTCTTTCACTTCCTACAACAAATACAAGTACTTTCAAAAAAACATCTTAGGTATGGATAATCAATACAAACCGAGCTTTAATGAATAAACATGTGAAAACATGATGGGGAAAAAAAAATTATTGCTATGAGCAATGCTTCCCTTTACCACAATGTTTTATATGTGGTCCACTTTGAGACATTAAGGTAATCTGAAGGAGGGTATTATCAAATGCACCCCATTTCATACACTGCCTGATTCAAGTCACATACTGATACTCACTAATCATTCATCAGTCTTACGCTAAATTTGCAAACTGTCATCTAATTGGCTTAAACATTCTCTCCCAGCCAATTCAATGGCTAGTCTTGGAATTCAGAATGAAGAAAATAATTTAAATGCTTGGTAAGTATTGCCTAAGCATTACCTGCAAGTTGTTGGCATACTTGGTTGGATGTATAGGTGGATGGGCATTATCTGTCTTCTTCCCATTCCGTGGTGTGGGTCCCCTCTCAAGAACCCTCTGTGCAAATTCTGAAATAGTATATTCAAAAATACTTTTATTCAAATGCTTTTATCAAACACCATTATAAATACTTGTACTACTGCATTAAAGCATAATCTGAAAGCATGCTGCAAACAAACAAATAATATCATAACTTTCTGCCTTTTTTATTTTTTCCACACAAACTACACATTAAGATCAAATTAAGTAATACTGTTTTCTTTTCTTCATTATGTTAATGTCAAAAGAAGGAGCACAAAAATTACACAAAGCAAAATATAAAGCTACATGACTTTTATTGTGTATTGACAAATTACCATCTGCAGACCTGGGGACATAACTTTAATGAACAATTTTTCTTTTTGCCATACTGTTTCAAATGTATCTTTTATCTATACTTGCATTATATTTTCTTAAAGTTCTAGTTGGTATGCTCTCTTGTTAAGAGTTTTTCACAAAAGTTTAGAAGTTATGTCACACCAGCAAACTCTTTCAGGTATTTCAAAAGCTGTCTTCTACAGGAGTTACAGTCGTATTTGTCCTGTACCAGTATAAAATCAAAAGATTATTGTTTGTGTCTTTGTTAGAATGGTTTTATATCACATTTAATAGGACTTCAGGAGTATAGCTAACTTATTCATTTGTTTCCTGGATTGCATCAGTATTAGGCTGGGCTATGCAGAGTCTTGCACAACAACATTTCCACTGGCAAAGTGTAGCCAGCTGGAATTAAACTCAGTACATCAGTACATCTGGATCAAAAATCTTATATCTTTACCACTGAGCATGCGAATACAAAATTCAGGAGTCATCAGTCCTATTTGTTTAAGAATGAAACAATAGGTCTCTTTATGATATCCATGGGACAAAGATTAATATATAGTATAAAAACAATAAGACATGAAATAAGGCTGCCATAAAGTCATACAATCAATATATACCTCCCCAGTTTGGATCACGAGTCTGATTTTCAACCATTTGTGGAAGATCAATTTCCTTTGCAAACATGTTGGTTTCTGTCCTTGGATAACTGATAAGACCACTAGTGTACAGTTTTTCAGCAACCCGCATTGTTTCTTTGGCATTAATTTTCAGCTTCCTTGATGCTAATTTTTCAAGTTCCTACAAAGAAATTTATTCTTACAGTATTAAATTAGGAAAGACCATGATGAGGCAATTTTAAGGCAAGAGGATGTTATAAAACCTTACAAAAAACCTATGTAGATCCAAGATTTAGACCGATATTAAGGTCAGTCTGATCTTTATCAACACTGACCACCTAAAGCAATGTCAACTTACCTGCAGCTTTTCCTTGTTCAAAATAACTTTTTCAATTGAAACACCTGTATACATATTAAGCCCTCATCAGTTGTTTTTACATTTGAGAGTCTTGTTCAAATACATCTGAGGTGAAACATACTACATTTTTAAGGTCAATTCCAATTCTAATTTCAGCAGATCTTCAGATTTTACAAGGAACCATCCATAAAAATTATACTTACCACAGTATCTAGTGGTTGTGGTCGATATTTACTCTTACTTCTGCCACGACTGTCTATAACTTTAGCTGTGGGTAGCTGCAAAGATGAATCTATCTACTGATACAATACCATACAGGCACTTCTACACCAACGCAAGCTAGTATCATTAAACCTTTATCACACTCATTCTACGTAAAATAGCCTTTTTCAGAAAACATCAATCTCAAAAATCAAATAGTGTAGAATAGACATTTAATGATTCTTCTTGATGAAATAGCATTTAAATGTACCAAATCGAACTTCTGTGTACCAAAACAACCCTTTTCCAAAGATTCATTAGTGATTTAAAAGTATGCTGGATACACTCTGTAAGATATGCTACATTGTATGTTACCCTTAATGTGCAGTATCTATAAATATTGACTACTGCAGACTATTTGTATAAAATATCTTAGGGGTCAAGGTATTATTGTATATCAATTATTTAACCATGATTGTCTCAGACTGTTGTCCTGCTAAATATAATCTTTATACTAAATTGAAAACAAGAGCCATGTTGACATGGCCATCCCCCGCCGAATGCTTGCTCAATGGAAGATGTGTGTCTTCTTGTAGGTTGGTTTAAAGGCTAAAACAGCTAGATTTAAGAATTATTTTCTGGCAATGCTAAATACAAAGTACAATAAAATACTTCAACAAGGTACACTTTTCTTATATAGCTGTCAAATGTAAACACATATGAAATCAGACAGAAAAAAATCTGAAAAACAACAATGACCAATAAATAAAATATTATGGAAGGTAGAGTTATCACTCTTGCACTCCTCCTTAGAGACAACTATCCAGCTGTGAAGTTAATACAGCTTGAGTTATGCTCCAAAGAAACCTTGACACTCAAAAATTAACAAAGGGACATAACTCCAAAATCAAGATACTGCACTTCTCCTTAATAAAATCTGCCTACCTCTTAAGTCTCACATTGATACTTTTTATAATTTTCGAGTTATGCTCAGGACAAAATTTAAGTATGAAAGTATGAAAAATAACAAAGGGCAAAATATCCTAAATTATGGTACTGAAAGTTTTGGTTCTTGTACACTGCACTTCTCCTCAATGTCATCTATAAACCTGTGGAGTTTCATGTTATATCATATGAAGTTTTCAAGTTATGCTCTGGACAAAATTAAAGTAAGAAAAATAACATAGGGCAATAACTCTTTAACTATGCAACCAAGAGTTATGGTTCTTTGCACTGCACTTCTCCTGAATGTAATCTATGCACCTATGAAGTATCATGTTAACACATGTAATAGTTTTCAAGTTATGCTCCAGACAAAATTTAAGTACAAAAAATATCAAAGGGAAATAACTCCTAAATTATGGCACTGAAGTTATGGTTCTTATAGACCCTTTTAGTCACTGACTACTTCCTGGTAACGAGACTGGAAAACTGCGCATGCGCACTTGTGTAGGGCAAAAAGGATAAAGAAAACAGTGGCGGATTATTGAAAATGTACACAAAATCTTCAAATTATGAGTGATTACATGAAAAACTTTATGTCCAGAGGCAAGGAAACGATACATTTGCTTCGGGTTGAACCACGTTGAAGAAAATATCCGTACTTAAGTGACAGTAAGACACAGATGTCAAAGAAAAGACAAGAAAACGCATCGCCGCTGCGGATTGATGATAATTCTAAGTGGCCAAGGGTGTAATTTGACTCAATATACCTTTATCTAGTAAACCGAAAGATCAGGAAAATTTCGTAGAAATAATATGCACATCTACAAATCCTTTATTGTTAATGGCTGCGTCCATACAAGTACGTGTTACATGCGAAGGTCAGATCTATGCGGGCTACAACATCGTAAAAGGAAAGGTTAACCGATCCAAGGCAGTAACAGACAAACCCCATGAAGCATGGACTGAAACACTGTGGGAAAAGAAAAAATGCTTGTTGCCAGCATTTTTACCTTTACCATAGTGTTTCCACAAGCACATTTATGGAGGGTCGTTAATTAAGACGAGTAAAGTAAAGGGTTTATAAAGGGTAGCTCCCCTAATATATCACATACTTGTTAGTTTTACCATTGAACTTTTAGGAAATAGAACAAGTCCTGTTGTCATGTATGGTTGCTCTTTTCCGTAATTGTTTTTCACCAGGGACCATATATAACATCATGTAATTTATGTTCCCGGTTTCCACAGAGAAAACTTTTAGGAAACATTGTTGAAAGGATGAAATAATGACTAAAAGCATTTTCTCCTTTTCTCACAATGATTTTTCTTTTTCTATCAGTCGTCAAGACTTGTGATTAATTGGTAAAGGGTTAGATGGAAGTTTTAACAGTAATTAGTGAGATCATTGTACACTGGGAGGCATTTGAGCAAGTCTAATACATAATCGTGTAGGTAGACAATATGGACCTTATCCCTTAGCCTACAGTGCGTGATCTTAAATCGACTTAGCAAAAAGCGTAATAAGAGGGAGTTCGCACATAGGCGAAGTTTGATCTTGAAATACATGTCACAAGTTCTAATGATGGTTTGAATGATACTAATTAAGGTAAATGACGTGAACTTCAATGCAAAATCCTCTCTAGCTGGGCAAAAAATGTAAATTCAGCAGGATATGGCTTAAAAATCAATAAGCTATAAAATAATAACAATAGGCCTAAAATATGAAACAAGAACTATGAAGAATCTCTTTTAAAGAAAAGGACTATACAATATCATACAAATAATTTGAAAAAAAAAATATACGGGGACATATAAGGGGGAAGTGTAACCGATTCGGAATCAGGGAATGGAAATTTGGGACGTTTAAATCAAAAGTGGGGTGTTTTGACTGTGGGACGTTTATCTGTTTCTTCATCCCGGTGCACAGCACGATGACACCATCCTGTAACACAATCATTCTTCACAGATTTTATCAATAAAATCTTTTGACAAGTCCCAATGTGACAGACTTTTAACAGTATGATACTGGACTTTTTGCCCTACAAACAGTGCGCATGCGCGTAAAGCGGAATTCTGGGATCGTATTTCCTTGGCAACGAACTGCATTGTAAAAAGGTCTATACATTGCATTTCTCCCCAATGTCATCTATCAACCTGTGAAGTTTCATGTTTATATCTCATGTAGTTCGCAAGTTATGCTCTGGACAAAATTTAAGTAAGAAAAACAACAAAGGGCAATAACTCATAAATTATGCAATCAAGAGTTATGGTTCTTGTGCACTGTACTTCTTCTTGATGAGATCTATCCACCTGTGAAGTTTCATGTTTACACCTCTTATAGTTTTTGAGTTATGCTCCGGACAAGAAAGTGGGACAGAAGGACGGAATGATGGACGGCTAATATTACCATATCCCCTGCCGCCTTTCGGCGGGGAATAATAATTTACTTATACTAGTATTATCATTGTTTTTGTTAATGAAAACAAAATATACTTCTTCTTAAAATGAACCAACTAATAATCGCAAATTATAATACATGTATCATGTAATACAACCGATATCACAAAATACACATTATTCTATAATTATGTAGTATACTGGTTTATCCCACAGATAGATATAAATGTATAGCTTGTGTTTGTATAAGGGGAAACTTATACTGCCTTGCTATAGAGCTAGACATAAATGTAAACTACAATTAGTTGCAGCAATACTATTTAAGATAACCTACCATTGTGTAACATATCTTATACACAAGTCAAGTTCTCTGTTTATCTATACATGTATGTTCACTTTTGACTTGTTTGTGTCTCTTTTGTATGGAGAAAATGTCATGTACAGCTTTTAATGAGAAATTTGCATCTTGGATGAAGAAATGAATAAATAAATCAAAGCAAAAGAACACAGAATAACAATAAGTTGCATTGCTGGAAAGTTTAATTGATATTGTTGGACAATAAACTCAAATCCTCTTTTCAAACAAGTCAAACAGGAACTAATTTATCACCAGACATGAAATTATTCAATTTGTTATCTGCAAGCATTTTCAATTTCGAACTTGAAATTTTGTCATCTGGTAGCCCAAAGAAGAAAATCCCTGATCAAAATTCTCTGATCTGCTCTTAATTAGACAGAAACATATCGCAATGAGAGTATTTTGCGAGAGATGTCCATTTTTTTTCTTTTTTTTTTGCAGCATCAAAAGCAGTGATGCTTTCCCAGTTTCTAAGAACTAGATTGATACCGTGAGAAGAGAAGGCACTTCCAGCATTTCTTATGGCAGTATCAGTAGGTGAATATATTAACCTTCCAGCAAATAATCCCTTGTTTTAAAGACCCCAAGATAGATAGCTTTTGAAAGCAATTTGTTAACAGTGGAAAATGCTGTAACCGGTAGTACCACATCAAAAATATCTTAATGAAATGATGTAATTTGACCCTGTGCACAATTGTCGCTCATTTTACACAATGCCAATTTTCCCATTGTAGATATTATCAAAACAAAGATCATGTCCACCTTTCATACGTATTGGACAGAAAATGTGGCCTATAGAGCATACACAGGTTTTTTCTAAGATTTGAACTACTGATCTAGTTTCTGACTCAACATGACCGATTTTCGAAGTCATCTGAGATGTCATCAAGTACAACATTCTGACCAACTTTCAGGAAATTTGGACTGAAACTGTGACCTCTAGAGCGTACACAAGGTTTTTTTTAAGATTTGACCCAGTGACCTGGTTTTTTGCCTGACATGACCCATTTTCATACTTGTCCAAGATATCATCAAGACAAACATTCTGACCAAATTTCAAGAGTTTTGGACCAACAATGTGGCCTCTAGAGTGTACAAAAGGTTTTTCTAAGATATGACCTCGTGACCTACTTTTTGACCAGACATGACCCATTTTAGCACTCATCCGAGATATTATAAAGACAAACATTATGACCAACTTTCAAGAGCATTGGACTAAAAATGTGGCCTCTAGAGTGTGCCAGGGTTCCCTCTGGCTTCTTTTTTTCTTGCGCCATCACTTTCGCCAAATGAGAATAGTTTGCGCCAAATTGAAATAATTAGAGCCAGTTGGTGCCAATTTTAAAATGAAAGTACTGGGGGTCAGGCATAATCAAGAATTGGTCTATAAATTTTCATCGCATGGCTGTGTCAATAAAAAACAACAAACAAGAAAACATTTGTTTTAATCAGATTTCATAACTTATATCTATGTCTTTTACATGAATATAGTAAAAAAATTATTTTTGTGAACAATGGAAAAAACAACATCTATTAAGTTTAAGTAGATCTATCTTTAATGTTTGTATAACCACTGAGACAAAAGCAGAAATAGGTCATTGAGAGCAATTTCTACTTTTGTAACAAAGTTTTAAAGAAAGACTTTTTGAAACATATAGAAGTTCAAATTGTACAAACCAAACAATCAAGTCAATATGTAAAAAAAATGTTAAAAAAAAAAGAAGAAATTTCTCCCTTACAAAGAAATTGCTTCTGTAGGGACTTTTTTTTTTTTATCTGTAACAGTATAAAAAAGTTAAAATTTTAAAAAAACCGAACAAGTTTTCCAAAAAGGTGGGCGATTAACGGAGGAAGAACGACATAGAAAATGCTGAGGATGACAATAACATTACGGTCCGGGTTTTAGTCAACGCTGACGGCGACACTGTCGCCATTTTGGAAACCGGCTGTATTTTACCTGCGATCATGATTCATTTGGACATTTAGTAACATTCACGATTGATATAGGCCACTGGTCTTCGATACTTTCACTTTCGGACAGTTTTCCAAAATAAATTTACAATTTTTTTCTAGCCGAATGTTTATGTTATCGAAAGTGTATGTTTATTCGGATAGACAGGTGTAAATGACATCGATTTGTGAAGTAATTTTGATTACTTCGATGCCGTTGTTTATTCCAGCTGATTTATTTCAGTTTTATCGATGGATTGGCGGTCATGCATCCATGCATTGCAGTGAAGGGGGCCAGTTTTAAAATGTTCGGCATCCCGATATGAAAAATATCGGCGCCAGTCATTTTCGCCAATCGGCATTTTTTGGCGCCACATTTAAAAATCTATCGCAAATGGCGCCAAATGCGAAGCCCAGCGGGAACCCTGTGTGCACAAGGTTTTTCTAAGATTTGACCTAGTGACCTAGTTTTTGGTCCAGCATGATCAATTTTTGAACTCGTCCGAGATATCATCAAGACAAACATTCTGACCAAGTTTCATGAGTATCTGACTGAAAATGTGGCCTCTAGAGCGTACACAAGGTTTTTCTAAGATTTGACCTAGTGACCTAGTTTTTGACCCGACACGACCCATTTTTGAACTCGTTCAAGCTATCATCAAGACAAACATTCTGACCAAGTTTCATGAGTATCTTACTGAAAATGTGGCCTCTAGAGCGTACACAAGGTTTTTCTAAGATTTGACCGAGTGACCTAGTTTTTGACCCGACATGACCCATTTTCCTCATGACCCTCAAGAGCGTACACAAGGTTTTTCTAAGATTTGACCTAGTGACCTAGTTTTAGACCCGACATGACCCATTCTTGAACTCGACCGAGATATAATCAAGACAAACATTCTGACCACCTTTCAAGACCTAGTGACCTAGTTTTTGACCCGACATGACCCATTTTCTAACTCGTCCGAAATATCATCGAGGCAAACATTCTGACCAAGTTTCATGAGTATCGGACTGAAAATGTGGCCTCTAGAGCGTACACAAGGTTTTTCTAAGATTTGACCTAGTGACCTAGTTTTTGACTTGACATGACCCATTTTCGAACTCGTCCAAGATATCATCGAGGCAAACATTCTGACCAAATTTCATGAGTATTGGACTGAAAATGTAGCCTTTAGAGCGTACACAAGGTTTTTCTAAGATTTGACCTAGTGACCTAGTTTTTGACCCGACATGACCCATTTTCGAACTCGTCCGAGATATCAAGGCAAACATTCTGACCAAGTTTCATGAGTATTGGACTGAAAATGTGGCCTCTAGAGCGTACACAAGGTTTTTTTAAGATATGACCTAGTGACCTAGTTTTTGACCCGACATGACCCATTTTCGAACTCATCTGAGATATCATTAGACAAACATTCTGACCAAGTTTCATGAGTATCAAATTGAAAATGTGGCCTCTAGAGCGTACACAAGGTAAAAGTTGACGACAGACGACGAACGACGCACGACAGACGACGCACACCGGACACAGCATGATCACAAAAGCTCACCATGAGCACTTCGTGCTCAGGTGAGCTAAAAACAACAGGCAGGTTACAGTGCATGGCATATCCGATGACTTAAGTGTGTCTTGTTCCACAATACATCCAGTATCCTTACACAGGATCTAGGAATGTCTAAAGTGAGCACACTAGAACTTATGTGTGTTTGAGGGGATTATGTAGAAGAGGTACACGGATCTCTTGACTTGTAATGACATTTACATCATTTTTTAACCTCCTGAGCCCGGCAATGTACAATTGCATGTGTTTTGTTATTCTCTGTTGAAAATGTATTTATTTATGAATTTGTATGAAATTTAGAGGATGTTTCGGATATAGATTGTTTGATATGTACACTAAGAACGATGTTAATATGTTTCCTGGTTTTATTTTTACAACAAAATTCCATTAATTTATCGAACAGCCCTTGTACATTGTTTGCTTGTTTGTTTCCATAATCTGTTGTGCCAATTGCAGCATTATACCAGAGAGACAGCTTACTCATTCATGAATTTCACGTTATCTATGTTACGGCTCTGCAGTGCCATGCCCACTTCATCTGTACTCCCTGGTTGGAATGAAATCCAACATTTTAAAATTGAGCAATGGCGTCCAGAGAGTAAAATTCTCAGATATAAATCCCATCCATCAAGTAGAAGTATGTCTTATACGCACTAAATTAATGTTGTCGTGTCAACAGAGCAATGCATTAAGCCAATTTGTCAATATATTGAAATGCTGTATCTTTATATGGTGTGCATTTATGAATTTGTTCAGGTAAACCGTCTTTATATTGAGTGGCAGTTTGCTGATATGGAGTCATCTAAATCTTATATTATGTCCAATCATCAAGATACTCTAGTGAAATATTATGTCCAATCATTAATATATCTTGTGAAACCATTCTTAAATTGATTCAACTGGACAATGTATTATGCCGATGTACCTTTATACTAAGTAGACCTCTCATTATAATGAGTGGTAGTTTGCTTATATGGAGCCGTCTAAACCTTATTTTATTTTATTTTTATATTTTGACCACATGACATTCCCAGGAGCCTTTATAAAACTTTGATGCGAATTCTAAAAATACATGACCTTACGAGGCTAGTTGGGCCATAAAGGAAATAGCATTTGAAATTTATACTTTTTCCGTCTTTTCTGTCTTCTTCTTTCTGAAGATTTGCCAGTTATGCTGTAGAAACTTGACCATTAGCAAAAAGTCTCTGCCCAGGTCAGCCTGCGCAGTCCGCGCAGGTTGACCTGGGTTGATACTTTTTGCAGATGCATTAAGCCCCGTTTTCACAGAGCTTGACTCATATGTATCAACCCTTTTATCAAACTATCCCGCCTTTTGATCACCTAAGAGAAAAGATTTTTGAAAACGAAGTTGGACAAGGAGAAAATGCTAGTAACCTTTTTCCCACAATGTTTCACCCATTTCATTCTAATTCCATGATTTAGCAACATTTGATTTGTCGTCTGCAAATGATTCCTATTTGGTCCAGTCTATTTTCTTTTTACTTTTCTATTCTATTTATTCATTTTTTGTCTGGTAGAGAGTCATTCAAACACGAATCTATAAGGTTTAGACGACTCCATATCAGCAAACTACCACTCAATATATTGACAAGTCGACCTAGTATAAAGTCAAATCCGCATAATATATTGTCTCGTTGAATCAATATTAGGACAGTTTCACTAGATATCTTGATGATTGGACATAATATAAGGTTTAGACGACTCCATATCAGCAAACTACCACTCAATATAATGACAAGTCGACGAAGTATAAAGTCAAATCAGTATAATATATTGTCTCGTTGAATCAATATAAAGACTGTTCACCTTAACAAATTCATAAATGAACACCATATAAAGATACAGCAATGCAATATATTGACAAATTGGCTTAATATATTGCTCTTTTGACATGACAACATTAATTTAGGGCGTACAAGACAGTCAAGGCTTTCCATATAGAGGCATTTCAAAATGCAGTCAAACTTCAATTACACAAACATGTGTTTATTAATAATTAAATTCTCTGAGCATAATCAACTACTCTACAAATGCAGCATTTCATCCTCTGCAAGTGACAACTTTTGAAATAGATTTGGAAAATAAGCAATTACTCCTTTTACCAACAATGCTTACAATTTTATTTAAAAACGAGTTTTCTTTCTTCAAATAGGTGTCTTTTGTAAAACCCTCTACCACACAAGGCCAAGTTTAAGCAACCTTGAGAAAGAAAGCTTTTGAAATCATTAAGGAAAAAGGAAGAAAATGCTGGTAACCAGCATTTTCCCCTTTTCCCACAATGTTTTCAAGTCTTTCAAAGAAAGAAATCATCACCTAAGCAACACTTTACCTGCTGTCTGCAAGTGCTTTCAAATTGGTCAAGTCTTAAATTTTGTTGTTTGGTGAAGGGTTCATGTATTCCAGCTTATGGCAGGTAAACACTGTAAGAGAACAACTTACCTCCAAACAGTGTTGATACAGAACGAAACATGCCATGTAATCAAAGAGGCGATTCCTAAAAGATTGGAAAAAAAAAACACACATTAGATACTTAACATAAAACAACACATTCATAAAACATATGATTCTTTAATTTCATTTTTGCATTTTTTTCCTTTAGTTACAATATTTTCAAAAGTCCCCCTTCCTCAGGTCGTTAAAGGACATGATTGTTTGGTAAAGGATTCAGACATGATCATATGCAGATAGCATTTTCTTCCCGCAGTAGACCTCCTTTTAATAGAACAACACTGTTGCTAATATAGCACTCCCAACATTTTTTTTTTTCACCTGAATTTTATATAATGTTGAATACCCAGGTTTTACAAGGTTACTTTTAAAATTCCCTGCTCCAAATTTCTTGACTGGAGTGAACCAATCAAATGAAATGTACATACATTTATCTTCACAGAAGTTAGCTCTGATACATAAAAATCTAACCTTTTCCAACCGAATTCCACATTTCTGTCATCTCTTTTGTATTCGACTGAAAATAAGAACAGAAACAAAATGAAATGGAAATATCAATTAAATGTAATGGAGTTTACTTTTTTTAATGTAAAACTATTTCATTGCCATTTAGAAAAAAAGAACATGGATCTGTATTTGCAGTGCAAATCTATTTTGGCTATTTTAGTTGTTTTCCTACCTGGTACAATTTGTAGACACTTCAGGGCATAATAAAATAGATGTTTTCTATACTATATACACTATGTACATCATTAAAATTGTTGCAATGTTGACTGATAAAAACACTATTAAATGCCAAGCGTATATAATACAGTTTCATATCAAAAGTAATCCCCAACAGCAGACATATTTATTTCAGCTTTGAAGCAGACAACCTTTAGTACCACTGTGGCAAAAAAAGAAGTTGTGTGTTATGTGCAATTTCTCCTTTTGCTACATTGTTGTCATACAACATACCTGTTGACAATCTGTATTCAACCCCTCACCAAACAATCCTGTGTTTTAAGGAAGGCCCTAAGGAAGAAGGCTTTTGAAAAAGTTGTAGAAAAAGAAGAAAATTAAGAGCATTTTCTCCTTTTCCCACTATGTTTTCTAACCTTAGGAAGACAGGTTTCATCACATGAGCCTTAACTGATTTGTCGTTTACATATGCTTTCAATAAAGACAAGTCTAAAAAATGTTATTGTGAAGAGCTATCAGGGATGTTATAAAAGTTGTAGATCTGCTGCAAATTGTTTTCGGAGGTAATACTTTCAAATATTATTCAGATCCTTTGCCAGTAAATTTTTATTCCCAATAATCAGATGTGCATTACCTTTAATTTTCCAGAAAGGTTCTGGTATAAATGATTGTACTTGTTTATACCGTTCCACAACAAATCCCAATGTTGGAAACTGACAACTTCCATAACTAATTAACTGATCTGACAGAACATTCGGGAAAATTTTCTGCAACCTCAGGGTCTGAAACCTTGTAAAAGCTGCTCCTGTAACATATATTACCTCAATTAAGATAATTATTTGAATCACATTAAGTTCTTTTTTATCAATTAACACACATACAATTTTATACCAACAAAAACAGTGAGAAATTGCACAAAGGGCAAACATTTGAGGATAGGTAGGTAAATTTTTACAGAAGTAAGAAAGCATTGTGTGAGATGAAGCAACTGCTCATTACCATTGATACTTTTTCTGCAGTGGTTTCCTTAGATGTTCACAGTAGCAATGTAAAAAGTCATATTTGTACAGCGATGGGTTAGCTCCTGGAGTGCCAAATATACAGATAATTGTAGACCAAAGCTTTGCATTTTAATAGCATTTTGATGCAAAATACCTAACAAGACATCAGCAGTGTAGATCGAAGATCCATTTGTCACAATTAACTTCAGAATGCATCCACTATCCAAAGGACAACAAAGAATTATCTAACAGATTTTTATTTTATATGGCTTCAAAAATTTCAATAACAGGTACAATTCCTAGTGTTTCAATATTAGTGACATATATTAATACATGTACCAATTCGAAGATCCAATTCTGATCTAACATCTACAGCATCACTTGTGTTCTGGCAGGGTGGGCCTAGGTTAGTCAAGGCTCTGTTTATTGCACTGTCAAAAAAAAGGCAAACAAAAATAAGAAAACACTCGCACTTTCAGAGCCAAAAATATTACTTTGACCTCTCTGGAGGGCCGAAAATAACATCCACTGAAAATCTTAAAGGCTTGACATAGTAAGCATAAGGGACAGATCCAAGATCAAACTGGATGTTCTGTGCAGTTTAATCTTGATCTATGCCAAAAACTCATGTTTTTGCCTATAGAGCTGAAAGGGTAAAAGATTGTTTAAATACACTTTACAGATATTTCTTCCATAATTTTTCTTTGCCTCTTCTCAATTTAAAAAGAAGCTACAGTAACACTACTCTCCATGCACAATGGTACTAAAGGCTATATATCAGCCTCTTCCAGGACAATACACATTCGCCACTATGTATGTGTAAATGATGTACTTCTTGGAAACAAATACAGTGCCAAATCAAATTGATCTGAGACTACATGTATTGTAAAAATCATTAAGCAATTTCAATATAGTGTGCACAAATAGCAGGACTGATTGTGATCGAATAAAACACAATCTTCCTTTCTTGCTGAAAAACTTGGCTAAGCCTGTCTATAGAGCAGTTTTCTTGTTTGGTGTTTAAGGCTGTTTTCAACACTGTTTTAGTTACATGTATGTCTCATCCACAAGTGCACCTACCCATGCTTTCCTGGAGTTTCTTCTACCAGTGCTTGGCACAATATTCTTCCTAAGCCACTAGCTGCTTTCCCACATAACCATCATTGAAACGATGATCAGGTATGAAAGAGGAATGAATCCTACCACAATGACTATCATCAATCCTTGGGAAGAAATTGGCCTACCTCAGGCTTCAAACCAGCAACCCTGTGGTTTCAAGCCCTGTAGGTAATCAACTGAGTTACAGGACTAAGTGTCTGGATATGCAGATATAGCCTTGAAAAGAACAGAGCATATGGGGCATGAAATAATAATAAGGCCACAGAAATTTATTATCTGGTGCAATTACTCCACTATTTCAATAAATATTACTCACAAGAGCTAAACATTCCTAGGATAACTTTAAGCTCCAACTCAGTAATTTTAAAATTTAACTTTGAAAGGATGCAATTTTAAAATCAAGTCTTTAAAAGCTGTCTAGAAACTTACGCTGGTGTTATTTCTGAAAATCTTGCTCTGTATACTTTAATACTACTTTTAACTGAAAGTAAAACAAAATACCTTGATAAAATGAAAATAGGAAATTAAATTCAATAAACTCACTACCTCCTGATTTGCACCAGTCATCTTTGAGATCCATATCAAATAGTATAAAAAAAAAGTATTAACACATTAATACATTACAACAAATTTCTCCCTTTGCCAGAAGCTTTCAAAAATAGTCTGATGCAAAATCAAATAAGTTGTCTGCAGCAGTTAAGGACTTCAGAGAAAAGAGACATAACATTTTATGGTTATAACAGGTTTTTACAGAGCTTTTGAAACTTTGGGGTCCACTGGACGCAACTTTGAAAAAAATCAGGTGTCAAAGCTCTAATCTTAGGGGTCCCATACCTTTGATCTTAATCCGTTAAGCATATATGGAAACGGATATATCTGTGTCCGTAAAACCCTGCTTATAACTTACCGGTATATACAGTTAATAATGCCACAAGTCCATATTTAACACTTAAATGTATTAGAACATCAGTGGCCTATTCACTTACCATTCTTCATTGTATTCTTAGTCTCATTCTTAAGAACCTTCTTTCAAAGCAATACAATTTCTGACTGGATAGTTTAGCCTGTCAGAAATTGTATTGCATTGGAAATTTATAATTAGATAGAGAATGCAATTTAGAATGGTTGGTGAATACTGACCCAGAGTCCACATTTACCAACAATTCTTAGTAACATCCTCAGCCCAATTCTCAAGAATTTTCTAAATTTTAAAGCAATTTCTGATTGCCATAGCAAACTGACTAAGTAAATCAGAAACTGTGTTATATTAACAATGAAACAATGTTTAGGTCTTTGCACAAGTGTATGGATTCCATAAAACACTAAATGACTAATGTCACCCTACAACTGGCATTTACATAACACATCAGCCGATATGTTCATGCACACAAGTCGTGTAAAAGACTGGTAAAGCTACATGATGTAATCCAGCTATAAATAGATACTGGGCACCATTACATGTATACATCGGTATGACAGGTATTTGTTAATTACCTATGTAGGAATCAAACTAATTTCCTCAACGTTAAATGTTTCAGCCAGTCATTCTAGCTATTCGAGCGTATTAAATAAGCTATACAAAATACTTTTGTTTTAAAAGATGAAAAAAAAGTAATTATTCAACCAAGAGGAGCAGAGGACAAATGCTAATGATGCTAGTTTGATAATAAGACAAACACAGGTGCTTGCATAGGAACCCACACTCTATTTTTAGGACAGGGTGGCTTGGAATTAAGAATGAAAAGTGTTTTTTCACTGTAAAAAATTATTTTTCTTACTCTGTCTTGCTTTAGATATTGACACATGGTTGTGTTGCTGACAAAAACAGGAAAACTAACGAAAGCTAGAAACTTACTGTCGAAAGAATTGTATGTCCCTTTCAGGGCCTGCTCTGGCTTTTGTTTTTCTTTCGCCACTATTTTCGCCAATTTAAAAAACTTTTCGCCACTTTTTTTATTTATGAGCCATTTTTTTCGCCACTTTTCCTAATTTAATAGCCATTTATTTCGCCACTTTTCTTAATACATGAGCCATTTCTTTCTACTTTTTCGCTACTTTCCTTTTTACCACCATTTATCCCTCTTTATTCCGTTCAGGTATCAGACACAGAAAACAAGATTTTTAATGTTTCTTTCAATTCTAACTCATTTGTACAAACATGAAAACATGAATGATGAAAATTACATATCATGGTTAAATAACAGTTACCTGTTTTACAAACTTGTATGACTTCAAACCCTATATTTTCACCTTCTCTATCACAATCTGTCCAGACAATCAAATACTGTGCACCACGAGTTTCCCTCTCCAGTGTTCTCTGAAATGAGGGACATTCCAACCATTTACATGTACCATCAAGTTACAGGGGCAAAACTCTTTATTAAACAAAAAAGTTTCACATGCAACCAAATTCAAAGTATTTGCAGTCAACAAATAATATGATGCTCAAAAAGGATTTCTTCTGTAAAATGGCAGAAAACATAATGGGGAAAAGACAAAATGCCGGTAACCAGCATTTTCTCTTTTTCCCACAATGTTTTCAAAAGCCTTCTTCTCTAAGGTCATTCAAACTCAGGACTGTATGATAGTATGGTAAAGAGTTAACTCAAGAACACTTATCTGCAGCAGAGATGTTGAAAACATCCTCATAAAAGTGGTTTTACAACAACATGTACTAATTATTTGTGTTTTAACACTGCTTTCAATATTTCTTCATGGCATTTTTGCGCCTATGTTTGTTTGATTGCTTTTCTTTTTATTTTCAGTAATACTTTTGGTCAAATCCAAACAGAAAGTTCACCTATCCATGTATATAATTTTTATACCAGTACTTTGTACAAAACTGTTATGAAGCCACTAGCTGCTTTTCTATATAAAGGGATGTGGAGCAAATCATCCTGTCACAGTGACTTTCATCACTCATAAGAAAGCTTTTAGGCCTAGCAGGGAATTAAACTCATAAAAGCTACGGCATAGGCCCCTGCACAGTGCAACTCAGCTACCAACACTCAGCCTTATGAGTAAAACAAATTTTATAACATTTTGTTTGATTTGAAAACAATGGTACCTTGATGTTGACCATGTTCTCTGGACAACTCTTCTCTATGGGTAAGTCAAACAATGCTACTGGATTACAGCTGTTCCTACAGTTCATATTGAAAGACAGACATATAGTTGAGGATAAAAATAGCTAAATGTTGGTCAACATTTAACATTTACACTACATGATATGTAAACCAGAATGATCCTGTGAAAGTTCTATCCCAATATACTGCAACCTCCCACAAACACACACACAAAAAAACAACACTGCGTAACTCTTTACCCGACCACAAACTTTCAAACTTGTCCAACCTGAAAGCTTTTGTAGGTGACAGAAAAACAGTGGCTAAAAAATAATACTGTATTAAATGGAGCTGAAAACATTATGGCAAAAGATGACAGTGGAGGTTCTCCTTTGTCCCTTTTTTCCTTTTTCAAACACCAATGTTTCTCTGGGTCGTTAAAAGACAGAAAATTTTTCATAAATGGTTAAAAAATATGCATATTGAAATGAGCCATGCTCTCTGAAAAGGGGGCTTAATGCATCTGCGAAAAGTATCCACCTAGGTCAGCCTGCACGGTCCGCACAGGCTGACCTGGGCCGAAACTTTTCGCTATTGGTCAATTTTCTGTACGTCCAAGGACCAGTCTATCTCATGATAAAGTTGGTTGTTCAAAATAATGGATATAATGGATCAATAATTTTGTGATGGCTTGTTTGGTATCATGGATCACGGAGATGCATTAAGCCCCCTTTTGCCAGAGCATGAAACAAACGTAATTGACCCTACTTTTCAATTCTAATTATTAGAATCATACTTGTACAGCTCTATGAAGTGAAATGGCCAAAGAAAAGCACTATGAAGTGAAATGGCCAAAGAAAAGCAATTTCAACACAGTCTTGGACAGACTATCTCCTAAGGTACAAGTATGTGTATATGGTATGTAGATCCATGAAATAAATTTTGTCTGAATAAAAAAGGACAAATAAAAGTAGACTATTTAGAAAGAAAAAAAAATCAATAAACAGCACTAACCATTTCCTGTAATTTACCCCGAAGTCATGAGAAAGTAAGTGTCCTGATACAGATGTCATTACCATCTGACATGGCTGATTGAATAACATATGTTCAAACTCATAGATTTTGTTGTACTGTGAAAAGCCTTCTCTCTAAAACGAGTACAAGAAAAAAACACATGTCAGTTATTATTTGTGCTCACTTTATGGCCTTATTCAATAAATAAAGTGTATTACTACACAAAACCACCCATTATGTATGCATGTAGTTCAATACCAACATAACACACTATAAACAAGCCCAAGTATTTGCATATTGAAACAAAAGAGAATTCATCTACATACTCTAATCAGTCCATTAACTCTTTACCAGACTACGAATTAAAAGCATTCCCAAACAACAAACTGAATGTGGCTCACATGATCGGATTTGTTTGTGAAAGAATTGAAACTAGGGGCCCTTGAGGGCCTGAAATCGCTCTACTGGCAGCGATTTTGCTTTTTTGCTAGAATAAATTATGAATTCATAATGCAAAAAGAAAAAATAGACAAAAACATGAAAAAATGGGGGGGGGGATATTCTTGCAACTGGGCTTGAACCCACTAAGACAGCATAAGTAGGCATGGTGAACTGAACAAACAGTGAAAAAAAAAATGAAGTGCAATTTCTCAAAAATAACTGTTTCGAATCCAGCCGAATTTGATAGGGTTTCAGTATGCCTTGTATTAAACAATCCTAGCATATTTCAAAGAAATGTGACTAATAACGTGGACTTTGTTAAGTAAACAGTACTAAGTCATCAAATGGCTGCTTTTCCTGAACGGATAACTAGATTTTCTTCACTTTTAATAGAGTTCAATCCTTGATGAACCAAATGATCTTTGCAAGTTTCAAAAGAATTAGATCAAAACTGTGGACTTCATTGCCTGAACAAGAAATGGAAATTTTCAACTTTAAATGGCTACTTTTCCCATACTGATTGTCAAATTTTTTTCAAAATCAATAGGGTTCAAGCTGTTGATGATACAAAGCAACTGTGCAAGTTTCATGAAAATCTGACCACAAATGCTGACTTCATCACGTAAAGAAGAAATGGAAATTTTCAACTTGAAATGGCTACTTTTCCCATACTGTTTGTCTGATTTTTTTCAAAATCAATAGGGTTCAAACTATTGATGAGATAAACAAACTGTGCAAGTTTCACAAAAATCTGATTACAAATGCAGACTTTATTACGTAAACAAGAAATAGAAATTTTCAACTTGAAATGACTACTCTTCCCATACTGTTAGCTGGATTTTTTTCAAAATCAATAGGGTTCAAGCTGTTGATAAGATAAACAAACTGTGCAAGTTTCATGAAAATTTGACCACAAATGCAGACTTTATCGCGTAAATAAAAAATAGAAATTTTCAACTTGAAATGGCTACTTTTCCCATACTGTTTGCTGGATTTTTTTCAAAATCTATAGGGTTCAAGCTGTTGATAAGATAAACAAACTGTGCAAGTTTCATGAAAATCTGACCACAAATGCAGACTTTATTGCGTAAACAAGAAATAGAAATTTTCAACTTGAAATGGCTACTTTTCCTATACTGTTTGCTGGATTTTTTTCAAAATCAATAGGGTTCAAGCTGTTGATAAGATAAACTGTGCAAGTTTCATGAAAATCTGACCACAAATGCTGACTTTATCGCGTAAATAAGAAATAGAAATTTTCAACTTGAAATGGCTACTTTTCCCATACTGTTAGCTGGATTTTTTTCAAAATCAATAGGGTTCAAGCTGTTGATAAGATAAACAAACTGTGCAAGTTTCATGAAAAACTGACCACAAATGCAGATTTTATCGCATAAACAAGAAACAGAAATTTTCAACTTGAAATGGCTACTTTTCCCATACTGTTTGCTGGATTTTTTTCAAAATCAACAGGGTTCAAGCTATTGATAAGATAAACAAACTGCAATTTTTAATGAAAATCTGACCACAAATGCAGACTTTATCGCATTAACAAGAAATAGAAATTTTCAACTTGAAATGGCTACTTTTCCCATCCTGTTTGTTGGATTTTCTTCAAAATCAATAGGATTCAAGCTATTGATGAGATAAACAAACTGTGCAAGTTTCATGAAAATCTGACCACAAATGCAGACTTTATCGCATAAACAAGAAAAAAAACTAACGGACGGACAGACAGACAGATGGATGGACGAGCAATGGAAACCATACCATGACATATTAAGCTCTGCTGGCTTTCAGCCAGTAGAGCTAAAAACTGCGGGAAAAGGAGAAAAGCTGGTTACTAAAATTTACACCTATTCCCACAATGTTTTCAAAAGTCCTTTTCTTTAGGGTCTTTACAACATGGAATTGTACAGGAAAGGGATACCTAAATGTTTGCATGAAAATGGAGCAAAAACCTTATAATTCCTAGCATACGTGTATCACAATTTTAATCTCATTCATATTGAAAGCATTTGCAGACAATAATATAAATTTTACTCAAATAATTGGATTTGTCTGTAATTTGAAACAGTTGGAAAGAGAAAAAAAAATGCTAGTCCCCATCTTTCTCCTTCTTCGAAATATGAATTCAATTCTTCTTCAGACTGTAAAATCATAAGATTAGGTGGCAAGAGTTTAGGAGAAGGTTTGATCTTTCTCATACAACCATCATATCCTCAATTATTTCAGGTTACATAATTTGTCTTAGGTCATGTCTGTCACTAAAAGTCAATTACATTTCACTGCAATACAGATCAAACCAACAAAACAGAGAAGTCGGTACAGTGCTCCATCTTTGATAATGGAGGATTCATTTTGGGACAAGCTAACTGTTGCATCATGATGCTTTTATATCCATCTTGGACTTGAATGGACTCGTCAGTCTAACAGTGTGTGCGATCACATATAAATGTACGTAATTCACCTTTGGAATAAAAATATCACGTACATTCAGTTCCTCTACTACATACTGGAACATACAAAAACTTGCGCAATTGAAAATTTAAAAAGTCAAATTTCAGAAATTTCCTGCTGCGAAATGTTTACGATTACTTCTCTTGGACAGGTTTTCCGAATCCAGAAATAGAATGGCTGCTATCCATTGTCGTATATAACTATCCAAAGGTTACGCGACATATAACAGGTACCAGTTTGCTGGATCATTTCCCCTGAAAATGCATCTTACCCAAAATGTTGCAGATGGCCAAAGTGCTATTTTTAGTAATGGTGCATGATCAGTTGTTATCTTCTGTTTTTGGTTTTTGCAATAAACACCGAACCTTCTTTGGAATAGGGCATTGTAAGAAAAGGATAAACTTATCATTCCAAGCACATTTTCCTTTCCCCCCAGTGTTTTCAAAAGCTCAAAATCTTTTATCTTTGAAAACTTGTATCTGTATATTGTTTGAAAATATTTCAACTAGCAGCAAGCTGTCATTGACATTGATACTAAAGAGTGATAATGTTGTTTAGATTTGAACCCCCATATTTGTTTGCGTACCTCCAACTTCTGTTACCAGAAGTAACCAGCTGGAAAAAGCACAGCACACACTGGCAGGGTCCAAAAAATCCACTCATCCACTCGTATTTACGAGTAAGAAATGGAAGAGGATGAGTAAAATATCTGTCATGGTCGTCCGGCAGGACGAGTGGTGAATAGAAGATAGTAAAACAACTTTTTCAGATGAATATTTAACTTACAGGAGACAAAATGGCCATTCCATTATTGAATAAGCGAATTAAGGGTATTCAGGAATTCAAATTTTGAAACAGAACATAAAACATGCTGGTCCCAGTTCCAAATAAAGACCGGTTTCAAGTCAGCCTAATGATATAACCCGGGACCTTTTATTGCAAATAAAAATCTTATAATATGCTTCAGGTAGACCTAACTCAATATGAGCGACTTTGCTAATTATTAAAACGAACGATATTAACATTAACGCAAATACTTTCCCGAAACCAGTTAAAAAAACTGTGTTGTTTTGGCTTTATTAATTTCTGTAACTTGACCTGATAACTGGTACTGGTTTTTAAAACCTGGTATTTAAGGTTCATTGTAAAGTTTCTGTTTCGTCTGAAAAAAAAAAACGTCAAGAAAATGAGGACCTGAGAAAATAACTATTGTTTTGTGCAATCCACAAGAGCAGTTTCTCTTGTGTTGGCAAAATTCGATTACAACAGTATATTGGAAGGGTTTTTCTCGTCGGACGAGCAAGGATCAAAGCAGGGCAAGTGTTTTTTCAAAGTCACTGGTCCTACAGGACGAGTGCCTTTTCTGGAAATTTTTGGACCCTGACTGGTCTTCAGGCCGAACTCTGTACAAAAATTAGAACCCAAAGGTTTGATTTTCTTCCCATATTATTCGCAGTTATGGCTCATTTTGTAGTTCGATCGCTAAAGAAAGAATTTTCCACAAACACACATGGCGTTAAGAATACCAACAAATCGCAAATTTTTGGCTACACAAAAACATACATTGTATTTGATGATCGCAATGGAGTCTGCCAAAACACATACACTGGATGCTTCCCACTATCTGATATAGGCTTAAACTTAGTTATCAAACACAAGGACAAGTTTACCAAAACAAACCCTTGACAGACATCACAGGAGTTTTTTTTTTTAATTACTATTATGAGAAATTCCCCTTTTTAGCAATAAAATCGCTGATATTTGGATTATTTATGTTATGTATTCTGAACAATTTGCCCAAGGGAAATCCATGATACAAATTTTATTACTGTCATTTTGAAAACAGACACCCGGGTCTTGCTTTGGAATTGGTCCATTATGCAGTGGAAAACACAATTCGTTTTGGGAATTTTCATGCGCGATTTTGGGGAAAATGGTAACATTCTCTGGTTGGGAACTGGTCTGTTTTACGAACCCATTCAAAGAAGGAAAAAAACGCTGGTTGAAACAGGGATCATATATACACTGTATATACGATCCCTGGTTGAAATAATCATAAGTGATAAAAACTAATACAGCATATACGAAAGATCCATTCAGTCGTTTTTTACTGATGTAGTATTGATTATCACTGACAACTGCGTATACTGACAGTCGAGACGTCTTTGGTTATGAAGAAGAACCATGGACGATCGAGGGCAATAGGCCGAACTGAGTTCGAATTGACCCAAAAGCGACTTATGTTCTTATCGGATTATCCATCACAATTTGTCAGGAATGCAATAAGGGACAGTCAAAGGACATTTTGACATATTAACTTCAAAGAGTTCTTACTGATAAAAATTTGAATCAGAATCAAAGCCGAAGCATGCTACATGATAGTAATCTGCCAACAAGTGCCTTACCCGATTAAATCGTCCCCTAGTCAGAACGTCCGCAATGGATTTTGCAGCATCATTCTTCTCAGCCACGTTCAATACCTTTACCATGGTGGGTACACTAGCAAAAAATCTTCTGCAAAAGAACTGCATATAGGCATACAATAACGAAAGCAGGCGATACGATAACGTTAAAAAAAATCTATATTATGGACCTCAATGTTTACATCTGTTCGGCGCCATTTTGAAAGGTCAAGGTCTCTTGTCACAAAGTATGGGGTCATACTATTTTGCGGACGATACTTGCAGACAATATACACAAAGAAGGATTTTGCGGACAATATAGAACATTGAGGGATTTTGCGGACGCATTGAATATAGAGTAATTATTGCAATTAAGGCGAGAGACATGTTATTTTCACCTTTAAAAGGGGATTTTATACTGATTGTTTATACTTTTTATATGAACTTATATAACGAAAATTGCTTTTAGAGAGTTGAATGTAATTTATAACTAGAGGCGCTTGAGCGCCTGTATCGTTCCACAGGCCTGATATTTCTATAATGGCGAAAAGAAGTTTTTAACGATTATCATTCAATCCTGCATTTTAGCTCACTGAAGAAACAGTTTGGTAGACAACCACCATAAGAACTTACCTGCAAAACAACAATGAAATCCAATGAATAGTTTTAGAGAAGAAATTTTTCAAAGATTTTACTTTATACCATAAAAGGAAAATGAGTCTCCCATAAAAGCCATGTTTTTTGACAGATCTTTTTTTTTTTAAGGAATTCTGTAAACCTGTATCTAAGGAACATTCCTGCAAAATAATAATGCTATCCAAATAGCGGTTTAGGAGGAGAAGATTTTTAAAGGTTTTTTACTTTGGTTGCCATGGCAACCAGAATTCTTCATGGAACACAATTATTTGAAGGAATTTGAAAGAGGACCACCAAAGGAACATTCCTGTGAAATTTGGTAAAAATCCAGTCAATAGTTTCTGAGGAGAAGTTTTTTAAAGAAAAAGTTTACGGACGCACTCACGGACGAACGAACGGACGGACGGACGGACGGACGCACGATGGACACAACGCCATGACAATAGCTCGCTGGCCTTTGGCCAGTGGAGCTAAAAATTATGTATATTATTATTTTTTTTTGTCATTTGTAATTACAAGTCATAAATCTTACTCTTCGTAACATGTTTACTTTTATTATATTTTGAAATTGTGCTTTCTAAAAAATGAATAATTTCAACCTCTTTGTATTTGATAAACATAATTAACTTAAGATGGAATATAGATTCAGCCTTGGATGTTTTTAAAACGAGGGTTCTAACCACCCAAAACAAGTATGCATGTATATATACATTTGGTGTCATTCATGATATCAGGGATCCTATATATACGATCCCTGATGATATGAATGATTTATTGTAGTTTCATAGAAGGAAATTACGCACAATATGGAAAAAGAAGGAATTCGCGGTTGCATTGAATATAAACTAGTTTTACCAGAAATCATAATTAACGTCGTAGTTTTCATGTATCTATATAATGTTTAAATTACAATTCGAAGTATATGATAATTCTTCTTTGAAGCTTATTTAATGGGCTTATTTACAAATTAATTGTAGTATTGAGGAAAATTACGGACACATGTAAATTATATAGTATGGTAGGAAACGTGCGGATGCTATGTGCAGACACTATACATAAAGAAGGCATTTGCGGACAGTATAGATTAAAGAGGGAAGTTGCGGACGCATTGAGTATTTATAAAGTAGTTTTTTAGATGAAAAATATATATATTTTTCGGTGTATTTTTCACGTATTTCAAAATAATCTATAAGTCTGCTTTGAAAGTATTGTATTATGGACACATTAAGAAGACAGTTACGGTAGTAATGGAAACGCGTATGAATTATATAGTATGGTAGGAAACCTGCGGATGCTACGTGCGGACACTATACATAAAGAAGGAATTTGCAGACAATATAAAATATAGAGGGAATTTGCAGACGGATTGATTATAGAGTAGTTTTTAAATGGAATCATATATTTGTCGGATTTTTCTCGCGGACACTGTAAACAAACAGGGAATTTGCGGACAATATAGAATATTGAAGGAAATTGCAGACAGACTGAATATAGAGTACTTTTAACATGAAAACATATTTGTCGGATGTTACTTGTGGACACTATAAACATAGAAGGCATTTGCGGACAATATAGAATATAGAGGTAAATTATATGGTATGGTAGGAAACGTGCGGATGCTACATGCAGACACATATACATAAAGAAGGAAATTGCGGACAATATGGGGTAAAGAAGGAAATTGCGTACGGATTGAATATAGAGTAGTCTTTACATGAAAACATATATTTGTCGGATGCTACTTGCGGACACTATAAACATAGGAGGAAATTGCGGACAATATAGAACATAGAGGTAAATTATATGGTATTGAAGGAAACGTGCGGATGCTACGTGCAGACACTATATACACAAAGAAGGAATTTGCGGACAATATAGAGTAAAGAGGGAATTTGCGGATGCATTGATTATTTGTAAAGTAGTTTTTTTTTTCACGATTTCAACAGTTTTATAATTATTAAAAACACCACGATTAAGTTGTTAGTTGATTAAAGAATAAACAGTGATTAAATAGAAAATCAAAGTCGGCTTCTAGAACCCGTCATCATTAATATCCAATTATTGAAATTTTTTATTATTTTGTCGGAGAAAACATTTGGTTTGAAGTCTAATAATTATGTAATTAATTAGTCAATCCATTGTTATAACTAACTCAAAATTCAACATTTGAGCATACACCTATAAGTTACTTTACAAAAAAAGTCAGTGTTTGAACGTTCCACATAAAAAGCATAAAAGACTATTCACTGAAGGGTATTAAACAGTATAGAACAGAACATTTATTGCTTCAACTGATCTACATTATTATAAATGGTAAAGTTTATAAATTGATAATGTGAAAATAACTCTACTGAAGATTCAATCCGTCCGCAATTTCTCTCTATATATTCTATATTGTCCGCAATTTCCTATTGTGTATATAGTGACTGCAAGAAGCATCCAAAAAATATATGCTTTCATGTAAAAGCAACTCTATATTCAATCCGTCCACAATTTCCCTCTAAATTCTATATTGTCCGCAATTTCCTTCTTTCTTTGTAGTGTCCGCAAGTAGCATCCGACAAATATACATTTTCATATAAAAACTACTCTATATTCAATCCGTCCGCAATTTACCTCTATATTCTGTATTGTCCGCAATTTCCTTCTATTCTTATAGTGTCCACAAGTAGCATCCGACAAACATATACTTGAAAGTGATGTAAAAACTAGTCTATATTCAATCCACCCGCAATTTCCATTAATATTCTATATTGTCCGCAAATTCCCTGTTTGTTTACAGTGTCTGCAAGTAGCATCCGACAAATATATGTTTTCATGTTAGAAGTACTCTATATTCAGTCCGTCCGCAATTTCCTTCAATGTTCTATATTGTCCTCAAATTCCCTGTTTGTTTACAGTGTCCGCAAGAAAAATCCGACAAATATATGATTCCATTTAAAAACTACCGTACTCTATAATCAATCCGTCCGCAAATTCCCTCTATATTCTATATTGTCCGCAAATTCCTTCTTTATATACAGTGTGTGCATGTAGCACCAGCAGGTTTCCTACCATACCATATAATTTACATGCGTTTCCCTTACTACCGTAACTATCTTCTTAATGTGTCCATGATACAATACTTTCAAAGCAGACATAAAATATTTCGAAATACGTGAAAACTACGCTGAAATATATATATATATTTTTCATCTAAAAAACTACTTTATAATCAATGCGTCCGCAAATTCCCTCTTTAATCTATATTGTCCACAAATTCCTTCTTTATGTAGAGTGTCCGCACGTATCATTTGCACTTTTCCTACCATACTATATAATTTACATGCGTTTCCCTTACTACCGTAATTATCTTCTTATTGTGTCCTTAATACAATAGTTTTAAAGAAGACTTGTAAAATATTTCGAAATGTTCTAGACATAAATACGTGAAAACAAGGCCAAACTTGTTATATCTTTTAAAAACTATTCTATATTCAATGCATCCGCAAATTCCTTCTATATTTTATGCTGTCCGCTATTTCTCTATGTGTATTGTGTCCCTCAATACATTAACTAAAGCGATAATGTGTCTGTAATATATGATTTTTAAAGAAGACCCCTGGTGAAGACCCTCATAATGTAAAACAAAATGCCGATTTTTCCCCCATCTTTTTTTATTAGAAACAAACACAAAAATGTTAAAGTCACTTGTTTTTTAAAAAGAAGGACTTTGAGAAATATAATCATACTACGGTTACGAAGATTACAACTAATGACTACGGGTGATTTCAAATGGTAAAACATGATATATATTTATTCAACACTAAATGTAATTATCCATATAAGTTCATATAAATGTATATAAATAAGGGTATCAAACCCTTGCAAAGGTGCGTATAACATGTCTGTCTCCTTAAATGCGATAATACTCTAAATAAAAAGCGTCCGCAAAATCCCTCTATGTTCTATATTGTCTGCAAAATCCTTCTTTGTGTATATTGTCCGCAAGTAGCGTCCGCAAAATAGTATGACCCCAAAGTATGTTTATTCTGCGGACCTACTTACGGCCCATTTATGCCAGTGTCACTTGTACCTGTGTCTTACATTTCTCCCGTCTCCTGTAACCGTCGATAGACAACAAGCAACATCCATTTTCTAGATGACTACTATATCGGTTTAACTTAACAACATGTTATCGATCTTCTTATCAACAACAAAGGTAATGTGCATCAAATTCCGACCTGTCAGGATTCTACCAAGTGCTAGACTTCTAGCTCTAGATAAGCTGGACTGGGAAATTCAAATCGTGCTATCATTTAAGTAACAGAAAAATCCTTATCAGAAAAAATTGAATTCTTTAATAACGAGTTTTATATTGATCCTGATCGGATGATCTTTGTCTTTCAGGCTAATCTAAAGCGGAAGACAAAATTTACTCCGCCTTTACATACAGATAATATGAAAAAGGCTAAGCCTCAGTAAGAGCGACATGAATTATTTTTGGAACAAATATAGATCTAATAATTCGAATGACGAGCCAGATTTTGAAATCATAGGGTTTTGAGTTCAAATACCGGCTTTGCCAAAACTGATTTTGATACATGTGAAATAGTGCGAATGGTCCCGGATTCTTTCAACAAAAGAAAGACAGTTCCCGGACAATTTTGTTAATTTAGGTTCAGAGTCATTTGAATGACTTCGAGTGATTATTGGTTCGCATACTTTTAAAGAACATTTTACAGAGACATTTTCTCACTGCATCTAGAAATAGATGTATTAAGAGAGAGAGAAAGAGAGGAAGAAATTCACAGTCACTTTTTCACATTGCATATAAAAAGGAGAAGGAAAAAAAATCACTTTTTATAGATCTAGATCTATATCATTCCATGGAACACTGCTGTCTTTCTGCAATACCCCCAGTGGCTTTGATCACCAGAGAATCGTATGTGACCGCCACATTTTGAAGGGTTTCGTTGGTGGTTAAGGTCGACTGGATTGTTTCCAGCGCCACCCGGGCGGTACTGCAGCGACATCTGATCATTCTTAGAGCTGGTTCATATCTTGATTTCTCCGTCTTCGGAGATTTATGATGTTTTGTCACAGTGCGTCTTTTTTTTACGGAGGTTGAAAAGAATATTGAGCAGAGAAGCCTACTGGTAAATGAAACTCCAGGAACGTATGGTAGGTGCACTCGCCACCGATATATAAACACTAAGAGATGTCCCTATATATGGGGTGACTTCCTGTATAAGACCTTTACTGTGGGGCGTCAGAAAATGTGGGGTGTATAAATCACCCCACATTTTCTCATTGTTCTCTTGAAGATTGACAGGGCCTGAAGTATTATCTGGTGAAATATTATGTCAACTAGGTTTTAGGTAGATATCATATATATAAGAAACTGCAGTTACTTCCCTTTATACAATTGTCAAAACGAGTCAGGTTGTACTGATAAAGCGGTCTGTGAGTATATATAAAGCCCCGTAATTCTTGGTGCATATTTACCTGTAGGTATTGCTCGAACAAATTGACCTGAAATTGACCTCTTTGCAAGGAACAATTTGATAGCGAATCTTTAAATCATCACGTATAATCGGACGTACGGAAATTCTGTTAAGGTAGTACCATTCTAATGAAAAACAGCTATTTCCACAATAATATTATCCTAAAAATTTTGTTATGATTAAAAATGAGTATTATTGTAATACTTTGACCGAGCCACTTTTTCCATTTTTTCCTTCTTAGAATTATCATTTATAAATCTAAAGCCACTCTATTCTCACTACAAAGGGAGATAATAATTACCCCCCTTTTCAGAAAACTAACAAAAATATCATCAATTAATTTCAAGATAGACAACAAATGAATTTCTGGTCAGTTAGAAATGAGCAAAAATATTATATCAGTATAAATCCTTATTTATCAACTAATAAGAAATTTTATTC
This sequence comes from Hippopus hippopus, assembly GCA_946811185.2. NCBI lineage: Eukaryota > Metazoa > Mollusca > Bivalvia > Cardiida > Cardiidae > Hippopus > Hippopus hippopus. The sequence continues at coordinate 35,269,458 of OX328096.1, forward strand.
CATGTTGCACTAGAAGTGTTAGGATGGTAATACCTAAATGGTAGATGTCTGGTTTTACTCTTTCAGTGCCAAAGTCAAAATAAGAAGGTTTTGCGGATGACATTGATCAAGATCAGACTGCACAGAAAATGCATCTTGGACCAATATCATTCACCAAGAACTACCGATCAAAACCAACAGAATCATGTATAATTCAGGTATTTTAAGTATTCTTTTCAGACACGATGAATCAATTAGCCATATAAAGAGTTGAAAATCGTTCACATAGCTCCGCATTCAGACGACAATAGACGAAGCTTAGTCTGGGCCGTGAGTAATTCAAACGTCTGCTATATAATAACAGAGGTCATATATTTCATGTCAATTTGTTCAAGAAATAAAAGCCTACATTTTCTTTGCTCATTATCAAATATGCAACGTTCAATGAATTTCATTTCCCTCAGGCTTAAAGGAACGCTTATACTAGTATCTAACATTTAGTTATTGAATGCTCAATTTTTCTTTCCGTTAAGTGCATAACTGTTCCCAGTACAGTTTATGTATAAATAGATAATGAAATATTCAAATGTGCGTTGTTACTCTGGTTATTTTCTTTCTTAAGTAACGATGAACAGATATGGGCCAATCAGTCCAGTCCACATCACTTGAAGCCAGACTTAAACAATACATTTTTAGACATAAACTAATATTTACAAGATATGCTTTCTATATGCCAAATAATGTAGCTAAAGAAAAACGCCCTGAAATTCGGTAGAATTGGCATGTGTGTCGTATACCTGATGATAAGAAAATGTGGGGTGATTTATACACTCCACATTATGTGATTCTTCGTGGTATAACATTAGAAATTTACATCTGTAGAAAAACATCTCAGATTTGCACTATAATTATGTCCCTCAGAATTTCTTAATATATGAACGCCTCCAAAATTCGATATAATTAATATGTATGTCTTTTTATTAATGACAGAAAAATATGGGGTGATATATACACCCCATATTATATACACCCCATATTATTTTATTATCCATAGCCTTTACCGATCTGAGAAACATTTGTTGTCTTTCAGTGTATTTTTTTCGTCTTTTAGAATTTTTTTAGACCTGATTATAACCCATTCTCGTGACATATTTTTAATTTCACTCAAATGCATTTCAGCCATGCTCTGTGAAAAAAAGGCTAAATGCATCTGCAGAAGGTATGGACCTATGCCAGCCTGTGCAGTCTGTGCAGGCTGACATGAATCGACTCTTTTTGCAATGGTTAATTTTCTGCATATCAAAGGACCATTTCACCAAATGATTCAGTCCATTGTTATACAAAATGGGTTTTATGGATCCATAATTATGAGAGGACTTGCTTGGTATAATGCATCACTGAGATGCATTAAGCCCCTTTTTGCCAGAGCATGGCTCGTTTGATTATCATCTAATTATTATAACAGTGAACCACTGGGATTTCTCGGTGCATTATGTATATATACAGTTATTATTATTACTAGTGACGGGATCACATCATCACTAGTGATTTTATCATCTGTGAATCAGTAAGTATTCATATAAAGAAATACATACAGATTCACAGAAAAACGGGATTTTATGACCTGATAACATCCAATTCATGGGATATTCAATTGAATATCACCTGAATGCAGTTGATTATCCCACTTACTCTTTTCCTTTCGCATAATTTGATATATTTGTCTTAACAATACTACATGAAAAAAGGACTTAAAAGGTGGTAGAAGGAATAAAAAGGCGGGAAGTCTAAAATAAGCCACATTAACTCATTTCCACCTGCAGTTGCATAAATGAGTCTTCAGCAGACTACTTTTAAAAATATTGTGACGAAAGGACGAATTTCTCATTTCGCTACATTGATTTTACGTTATTTATTCAGTAAACCATTTATTTAGAGATTTTACATATTTTCACAAAAATGATTTCAGTGCCAACTGATACACAATTGCTATAGGATGTAATGAGTTCACCTTTTCCTATATATAATTGGGCCATGCTCTGGCAAAAGGGGGCTTAATGCATCTCTGTGATGCATGATACCAAACAAGTTATCACAGCATTCTACATGCCTAAAATCTGTTTTTTGCAACAACCTACTGAATCATGTAGAACAGTGGTCCTTTGACATGCAGAAAATTCACAGAATGTCAAAAGTTTCGGCCCAGGTCAGCCTGCGCAGACTGTGCAGGCTGACCTGGGTCCATACTTTTCTCAAACGCATTAAGCCCCCTTTTCATAGAGCATGGCTCATATCGCTTTAGCACATAGGAAGGAGACGTCTTTGGAAAACATTGTGGGAATAGGTGAAATTACCCTTAGTGAACAATTTCACACTTACACGCAATGTTTTCTACACCAGTGTTTTATTTTAAACTTCCATTTGTATAAGTTTAAAATTGTCGCCGGCAGGTTCATTCGATTTGTGACAGCCTCAAAGAAGTTTATCAGGGAAGGGAAGGACGTTTTCTATAGCATTAATTCTTCCATAGAAATTTACCGTTTGAATCACATTAGTGTCATGTATGTGATTTAACTTTTTCAGCGCCAAATAAATAAACTCGACCCATTTTGACGGCTGAAGATACAATCCTATGTTCTCTTACAGGCTTGACTACACAAACAGATGGCATAGATCCAGGATCAGACTGCACGTTCTGTGAGGTCTGATCTTGATCTATGCTGTCCGCAAAAGTCTCCGATTTCGCCTATGGCACCGAAACGGTTAATTGGTTGAAATTATAAGTTCAATTTTATATAGGTCATATACGATGATAGAAAGAGGAAATTACTGAAACGACAAAGCACAAGTTCCAAAGATGCACCCGTAGAAGTTGGTGCTTCACTTGGAAGTTAAAGTGATTACCTCAACGAAAGTTCTCTATTTAACGGAAAGGTACATGTTCACTGCTATACACTATATAATTATAGAGACATGTATAAATAAATAAATTGATATGTTTTGTTTTCGTAGAAAGACTCGGCAGAGTAACCAGAGAAATACAGAACTTTCTTTACATCAAAAATTCCTTCAAAATCTTTTTGATGTTGGTACTACCGCCTAGCCTGTCCCCGGAAATGAAATAGTTAGAATTACATCTGTCACATCAACGTAATTTAGTACCCATTTGTATTAAACCTTATGTAACGTTACTACATTTTTGTTGAATATTGAAGCCTTTCCAGTATTTCTAATGTAAAATCATGCTTCAGTGAATCAGGTCCGCATGTTTAAGTGTATTCTTTCGGGCCCAAGTTTTAACACCAGTTTTAGTCCAACATGGCTCTGATACACACGGGCCCCCAGTTGCGCATTTCTGCACAGATCTATCTTCGATTCAATATTTATGATACTGTCCCTCACTGTGGATGAAATTAAAGTTCTTTTCATGTTTGAATGTTCAAGAGACAACCTTTCGTATTATGAACTGTAACCACAGGAACTCCGATTTTTTTTTTTTAATTGGACTTAATGAATTTTAATGCTATTGTAAATAATTTACATTTTAAGATAATCTCATTTCCTTGGTGTCTTTTTAAATTTTACTGGTGCAACTCGGTCAAGATTTTAGTCTGTTACATTCATTGGAACAAACACTGAATTTGTGAGAGTTAAGTCTACAGAGACGATACATTGATTTATTATCATTACAGGGGAAAAAAGTTCTAGGTTTGCAAAGGTCTTTACAAAAAAAAATCACCTTATCAGGCAGTGTAAATCTAAGATCAGTCTACACTATTTTGTTATTAGTTGCACTCAGTAGCATCCTAAAGGTTAACAGGGAGCTAACTACGGAAGTGTAATCGTCTTCTAATATGCCGGAAAATAAGACCATTGTTCACAAAACACTATACATAATTCCTACTGCACTGTAAGGTAAATAAGAGAAAATCTTCAGTCCAACATGATATTAAGGGTACCCTGCAAGACTTTTGTTGGAAGTCCAGATAATCTTAAAGATACATCTAAACTCGTTTTCAGCCTGTTTTTAACCCATTTCATCTTTGTTTTATCAAACTATAATCATTCTTGTATCTTCATGCCAAATGTTGCAAGGTTGCACAGATTACGATCAATAGAAAATTCATTTCATTTTTAGGGCCATCAAAGAAATCACTGTTGTGACGTTTCCGGTTTTTAAATCAAGGTTTCTGATATACGAGTATGTATTTAACCTTTACACAAGATAAATCAGTAATTTAACCCTTAGGCTGCTAAGCGTGACCCACTGACCTTTTGCGGACCGCGTAGATCAAGATCAGACTGCACAGAACGTGCAGTCTGATCTTGGATCTACAGTCAGGTAAGGAAAAATTATTCCCCAAAACATAACTCAGAAATAGCAATATCTGAGTTTTTACTGTCGAATTGCAAATTTCAATTTAGTTATTTAGCATGATAAGGGTTAACTATGTTCACATAGATGACTAACTTTTGAACCATTCCACAGTCTATACATTTTTACTGTGTTTTTTTTCTCTCTGGCTGTAAGGATGTATCGTTAACTCAGAAATGAAGTCACATTTATTAACCTTTCATCAAATGGGCTATTTTACGAGTTTTATGCAAAATTGATTAAAATAAAAAAAGACCAACGATTAAGACCCAATCTTTTAATATGATCATCATCAGAAAATGCCAACTTTTTACACAATTTTTCAACGCCGCCTTCTGCAGCTGAAGTAAGACACAAGTTCTTGTGTGAGAATGGGATAAGGGCATAAATGTAGGGCGCGGTCCAAAATGCCAAATAACAGAATTATAGGTAAAGAGTCAAGGTCCTCTTTCGTTTTGATAATGAATTATATCATAATGAAGTCTAGACAGAAATGCGCGAAGTTGATTTACACCTGCGTAAAACCCTTAGGCTGCAAAGTGCGACTCAAAGACTTTTTCGCGGACAGTGTGGATCAAGATCAGACTGCACAGAATCTACACTGTCTGATAACATATTTTTTCCTAAGAAACACCTATGTGATAGCATGATTTTTGTTCTATGGGCTAGAGAGTTTCATTTCCTTTCTTTTTAAGCAGATTAAGGGCCAAGGAAACGTTTTCTGCCAACAACACCACCGCGATCATTGCAAGATTACACGCCTTTCCACTGATCATTTATCATGTTCCGGTCAAACTGCGGTTAACTGAGAGCAATAAATAATCGGGCCAAATGTGAAACAACCAAATTGAGATAAACACTGGTTCTTAGTTTTTTTTTTCAAGAAAAAATTGTGGTTAACCATTTTGCTGATAATAACGACTAAGTACATTATAGAGGACAGTGTAGATCAAGATCAGACTGGAATGAATATCTATCAAATCTTTGCTTTGTAAATGGGCAGGGAACATGGTATATATGAAACCTGTATATTCTGATGTTAGAAGAGTGTAGGGCAAACCTGAAAAACGATAAACCGGAGCTTAATGTTTTCTTAGCACCATTTGTCACAAAACGATGGATTAATCAGTCCTATTAATTTTCCTTTGGTATCTCAAAGCAGCAACAATATGAACTTCTTTCCAAGCTTTGGTAGTGATGAAAAATTTCGATTTTTACACGAGTAACAAATAAAAAAAATCCATACTCTCATGCCCTTCTGTAGAAAATCAAGTCCAAAATCAATTTCGTTGAAGATTCTCCTGTCGATGGAGTTTTCATCGAACCCAACATTTCGCCGTTCGAGGAGACACTTTGTGAAACTGAGTCGATGGAAAATTTCTAAAACTTTGGTAATCTTTAAGATCTGTTGTGTGTTTATTTCACTGGTAAACGAAAAAAAATGTTTCATAAGGCAACAATATTTTAGTCTAGGGTCTATTGAAGCTATACGTAACCAGCCGGATACCGCACTTCTTTAACAGAAATTATCTTTAAAGAAGTCCTGCCACGAGAAAATTGATATAAATCATGGCTGTTAAATTATTCCCAATCTAACATTAACATACCTTTGAGACCATATCTTATACATAAACATTTTACAAATTGGTGATATTTCATTCATAGATGAAACAACATAAGATCAAACTTTAGAATGAAGTTTAAACTACATAATCTTACTGTACCAGTATTTCAAAACGTGGTTTCATCCTAAGGTTTTGTCTGTAGGGCTTTTGTACTACGGGTATTTTGTCCTACATTCGATTCATACATCAAACTAAAATTGACGCCCAACAGTAAAATAGTATACACCCAAAGCATGCACTGTATATTGCCCGGAATTCCAAATTAAAAGAAAGCCTAAGAATTAGGTATGGTAAATATCTATATCTTATAATTCTTGATGAGATGATATGGGACGTTTTATACACCAGCATCATTTTAATTCTCACAGTAAAAAAAAACTTGTAAATGTATGGAAAAACATTTCAGGTGTGCATATTATATGAATACATCATGAATTTGGAATAATTAAAGTATTATTATCCTATAAATGATTAATGATGAGAAAATATGGGGTGATATATATGTTCTGCACAAAGTACGAATTCCTACCTGGCGCGGTTCAATTCCGAAATTGTCTAACGCGCAAAGTGGGAATCGGGACACAAAGTGAGAATCTATTATTTTCCCTGTGCGAAGTAGGAATTGGGGACAATGTAAGGATTATATTTTCATTTTTTCATCATTTTCTGATCATTATTATTACTGATGTTTGTCCATTAGTACTGTGACACAATTGGTTGTGACTGATTGATACTTATGACAAAAACTCTCTTGAATTTAATTCTAAGTAAAATACTGGCACAATAACATATAAAAAACTGGAATAAATGCGCGTCGGAATGGTTACTTTGTCAATAAACTATGTGCCTAGCATCTTGTTTTAAATTTTGGTCGACAGGATATAATAAATACAATAAATAAAATAGCGTGTGTTATATTGTTTATCATGGCAACCATATTACCATACCTGTACTAAAATATTCAACAAAGAACATAAAAAGAAACATGTAATGAGAAATGTATAACATGTGATGCAGCATGAGCAGTGTTGGAAAAGAAAAACAAAATCTGTAAAATTATGTTCGGTCAAACCAATCCTCAGTTACAACACAATCCAAAGTTTTAACCATCCTGAAGAATGGGACTACTGAAAACACTGTAAAAAATGAAAACATGATGATGAACAGCATTCCCTCCTTTTTTCATAATGTTTTATACCCTGTCAAAGACTGAAATCATCATTTGAGAAATAAGATGAAAAATGACATGTACATTGGCACACACACATGTAAATAAAACATCTAACATGAGTCATGAGCACATAATAAGAAATGAATAGCATGTATTGTAGCATGAGCATTGTTGGGCAAGGAAAATAAAATCTGTAAAATATGTTCGGTGAAATCAACCCTTCACTACACAATCCAAAGTTTCAACGAGCTTGAAGAAGACTATTGAAAACAATCTGGAAAAAACAGAAAATGCTGATAACCAGCATTTTCTCTTTGATATTGTCACGTGGGAATTGATATTGTCACATGACAATATGATGGGACATGTTTTTTTTTGCTCTCTGGAAAATTTCTTTTTTTGTGCCCTATTTGAGTGAAAACGGACTTTAAAACTTTGGTCTAAGTGGGTATGTGATTAAGTGATATGGGCCACGGTAATAGAAACAGACAAAATAAGCAGAAAAAGCAAAATAAGAGAAAGAAAGGGAGTAGTAGCAGCATCGAAGAACAATACTTATCGAAACAAGCAAAACAAGGAGGCGCGGCGGGGTTACAAGTAAGTGACATTCTTAGCCAAACAAATTCTGTGCTTTTTGAGGAAGATTTTCCTGTCTTCAACACCATTATGGAACATTCAGAACAGGCAGAAACAGCAGAAAAGAAATCAGATATGCAAACACCATCAAATGCAGACTTAATGAAATTTTTTAACAGAATAGAAGGAAAGTTATCGGAGGTGAACAAAAAGTTGAAAGTGCTTGACAGTTTAGAAAAAAAGGTAAATGAGTTTGACCAAGACCTGAAAAAGCTAAATGCATCTGTCGAGAAAGATAGAAAAGAATACACTTAGAAATTAGAAGTTGTTGGCGAAAGATTAGCCAAGCTTGAATTTAGTGGCGGGGAAAATTTTGATAGCCTGCGTAAATTAGAGCAAGAGAACCAAAAACTGAAGGACAATCTATGCTATCTCCAATCTCAGTCCAGTCTCAGAATCAAGAGAGATTAGTATAAGTTGTAAGAACTTGTTTCTCAATCGATGTAAAATAAATATGTTTAAACTAAACTAAACTAAACTAATCTCAGTCCATGAGAAACAATTTAGTGTTTTGTAATATAGCTGAAGACTTAAATGAAAGGCCTGAAGGTACTGAGACAAAACTGAGACAATTCATGATAGATAAAATGGCAGCAGATGTTGTGGAAAAATTACAATTGGAAAGAGTTCATTGAATAGGAGTGCCAAACCCAAAATATAAAAACCGAAACATTGTTTGCAAGTTCACTTTTTTTTAAAGATAGAGAAGAGGTAATGAAAAGAAGCCACAACTTAAAGGGTACAGATTACTTTATTCAAGAGCAGTTCCCGAGCGAAGTAGTGGAAAAGAGGAAGAAACTGATGGTAAAGCTTTGAGAGGCCAAAATGAGTGGACAGAAGGCCTGGTTAACTTACAACACTCTATACACAGATGGAAAACCAGTGAAGGGATAGGATCTAGAGGAGGATGTGAAACAGAGAGGAATTAATGTGTCAGTTTGGAACTGTAATGGGTTAACGAAAGACAAACTACAAAGTGAACATTTTTCATCCTTTTTGAAAGAGAATGAATTAATCACTATAAGCGAGGCATGGACAGACAGTAACTCTAACATAGACATAGATGGTTACAAGAGTTATAATTTTTACAGAAAATACAGACATAAGCGCACTAAAAGGAATAGTGGCGGTACAGTTATTTATGTCAAAAACAATATCCAAAAAGGGGTATTTGTTGTTAGAAACCACCATGACACTATAATCTGGTTGAAGTTAGACCATGGGTTTTTTGAGTGTGAAAAAGATGTTTTTCTATGTTCTATATATTTATGGCCGTATGAGTCTCCAATTAATCATGTTTTAAATGTTAATTTGTTCGAATTGCTGGAAGAAGATATTTTTCATTTCAACCAGATAGGTTCCGTTATATTGGCTGGAGATTTTAATGCTCGTGTTGGTCAAATGAAAGATTACATTTTACACGACAAAAGAGTCGGTGATCTTGATTCTAGCGATTACTGTTCTGATGAACCCTTACACAGGGCCTACTCAGAGTATACATGTAATACCAGAGGTAAATTGCTCTTAGATTTGTGCAAGTCAACATCGCTTAGTATAGCTAACGGTAGACTCGGGGCCGATAAAAATACAGGTGCTTTTACGTATTATTCAAAACATGTTTGTAATACAATAGACTACCTTTTGTTAAATAGGTACAATTTTCATTATATTGATGATTTCAGAGTCGGGGATTTTACTATATACAGTGATCATGCACCGTTGTTATTTAAACTTAGCTTCCCTATTATTCCCCCTGAAAAACGTAAAAATCAGAATACGAGTTTTTATTATAAATGGGCTGATGGGAAAAAGGATGAATTTCGGGGCAAGTTAATATCTGAACTAAACAATTTAAACCATGTTGTATTTGATAAGATCAGACAAGTAGATGTTCTGTAGAAAAAATATTTCTATCTTTTTCAGAAATTATTTGTAATGCGGCAAAACCGCTATTTGAACATACTGTGAAACAGTATGCGAAAGAGAACCAACAGTGGGCAAAATATAAACAATGATTTGATAGCGATTGTACTGTAGCTCGACGTCAGTATCTCGAAGCTTTGAATTTATTCAATACTAACAAATCTGATGAAAATACAAAATCCCTATGCAATAAAAGACTAACTTACAAAAAATCAATTCGTGCTAAAAAACACCAGTTTAAAGTAAAACAATCAAGCGAATTCGAAAATCTACGTAAAAAAAGACCCAAAGACTTTTGGAGTTATTTACGAACAAAGAAAATGGCCTACAAAGAAAAAGATCGAGACTATGTTGAGGGTCCTCCCTAGAATTTCCAATTAGCATTATGGTATAAACTTTTTAACATGGGTTTATGTGGTAAGATTTTAAATATTTTTCATTCCATGTATGCTTCCGTAAAATCATGTGTGAAAAATGTAATACATTTTCGGACTTTTTCGATGCTTTGATAGGAGTAATCCAAGGTCAGACAAGCTCACTGGCACTTTTCGCTCTCTTCTTAGAGGATTTAGAACTTTATTTACAGGATAGTAACAGTTGCGGTCTGACATTAAATGAAATATGTATCGTGTTATTACTTGCAGATGACATGGTAATAATTGGAAATTCTAGGGAGGACCTACAATATAGTCTCAATCTTTTATATGAATATTGTTCTAAATGGGTACTCGAAGTAAATATAGCGAAAACTAAAATCGTACTTTTCAGGAAGTGAGGTCGAATAAAGGCAAATGAAAAATGGTATTACAATCACGACGAAATAGAAGTAGTTGATAATTTCAATTATTTAGGGGTTGTTCTTAATTATACTGGATCTTTTTTATTAAACAATCAGTATGCTGTTGGAAAAGCCCTTAAGGCCATGCATGTTTTATATAGTACTATTTGTAAACATTTTGTAAACCCTAAAATTTCATTAGAATTATTTGATGCCTTTGTTAATCCAATTATCAATTTTGGGTGTCAGATATGGGGGTTCACTAAATCCAAAGAGCTAGAGCGAATTCATCTAAAATTTTGTAAAATGATTCTTGGGGTTAAACAGTCTACTTGCAATGCAGCCGTTTATGGCGAATTGGGACGTTATCCATTGTATATAAATAGATACGTTCTTATGATAAAATACCTTTTTAATGAAATCAAGTCAGAAAATATTTTAATTAAAACCATCTATAAAACTATGTTAAATGATATGTCTGTTGGTAAGACAAATTGGTTATCACGAGTTAAATCTTTATTAGAAGAAAATGGGTTTTATATGTTTGGGAGAAAACTGAAAGAGTTAAAGTTGATCATTTTATAGAAATTTTCAAACAAAGATTAAGAGATTCATTTTTACGGAAGTGGTATTCAGATTTATCAACCCAATGCTGTTCTTTCTCCACTATATGGTCATTTGAAAGATGAATTTGAAATGGTAAATTACTTATCTATTATTTCAACAAAAAGTCTCAGAATTTATTTGACCAAAATCCGCACGTCTTCCCATATTCTACGTGTTGAATCCGGAAAACACAGCCGAATTCGAATTCCTAGAAATGAAAGATTTTGTATATTTTGCGATATGAATTGTATAGAAGATGAATACCATTTCATTATTGAATGTCCATTTTACTGTAGTCTTCGCAAGAAACATATCGGAAAAAAAGTACTATGTCAGGCCAAGTATGTTTAAATTTGTAAGTTTGATGAAATCTGTAGAGTACAATACTGTTTTGAACATATGCACGTTTATTAAGCTTGCATTCCATAAAAGGAACGCTTACCAAAATTAATAGCGGAAAGTACAATTCTAAGATTAGAATGCACGTGCTGTGCGGTCTGATCCGACTCTGTACCTACCGTAAAAGCAAGTAAAGTTATGTAAGACACTCCTGGGGGTTAAATACTATTTTCTCTACATCTTCCTAGAATTACCTTATGATAAATAAATAAATAAATCTAGTTAATATCTCTCTCTCTCTCTCTCTCTCTCTCTCTCTCTTCATATTCATGTCATTGTGACTATTGCTGATTTGTAAATGTAACTTTTTGAAACATTATGTACATTATTATGTACAAGTGAAATAAAATATCTATTTTTTTTTTCCATTATGTGACTGGAGTTACATTTAATGTTGTCTACAAATATTTTCAATGTGATCGAATCTAAAACTTTGTCCTTTGGGTAAAGGTTAACCATCAGTAAATCTATTTCTGTCTCAGTCTGAAGTTAGCACAAAGATATCGCAGGGCTAACCGTTGGAACTAGATGGATTTTTCAGAGAATATAGATAAGATCAGACTGCAGAAGAGGTGCAGTCTGATCTTGGATCTACACTGTCTGAAATGGTGAGATTTTCCCAGGTTAAAAGAACTTTGATATTGCGATATTTTGTAGTTGTACCCTTTACCACATAACCACATTTTTGCCAGCGGACTGGTCCAAAATGAAAGCATTTGTAAACAACAAGTTAAATGTTTGAGATGGTAGAAAACATTGTAGGAAAAAGATATATTGCTGGTTGCCAGCACTTTCTCCATTTCTCACGATTTTTTCATGGATTATCAAGAAAACATTAGTATACACTTCGTCAACGCTTCATGTGGAAATAGAGAAATAGCTTCAGTTTGCAAGACAAATTCATTCACGTTTTCTTTTTCCTTACTTTTACTTTTTGAATAATCCCTTTGGTTATTCTTACTTTCCGACTTTTTTCACTTTACACCACCTTTTGAATTCTTACTTTGTCCAAGCCTATTCCTACTTTGTGCACAGACCATATCTGACCATAATACGATATCTCCCTTGTGCAATTCTAGAATTGTCCGGTACAATTCCGGAATCGGCAGACCAAGACGGACAAAGCTACTTTGCGCAGGACAATTCCGGAATTGTACCGATTCTTACTTTGTGCCGAACATACACCCCACATTATTTCATTTCCTTTTGTATAAAAATTTACATGTAGAGAAAACCATCCAAGGTGAGTACTGTACAAGTAAGTGAGCGAGTAAGTGAGTGAGTGACTCTTATATGATAGTGACATGTGCATATCCATGTATACATAACATTAAGTAAAGACATTTTTTTTTACATGGGGCTTGTATGTCACCTTATGAATAAAGTATAGACAACAACGCTCTGTATGCACGAAGACCTCTGTACATGACCCATGATTTCAGATTATATTAATGTGTCAAAATTTGATACAATTGATATTTATGTTCCATAATAATTAATGATGAGATAAAATGGGGTGTTTCATACCAATCATATTACATGTATTTTATTCCTCATACTGGTAGAAAATTATTAAACACCCTGCATATACACCCTATGTGCCTCAGAAATTTTATGACATTCCGAGAATTCGGTATAATCAAAATATAATTATTTTCTATGATTAATGATTAGAGAAGATGGGGCGATTTATACACCTGCATTATCAATATTCCCTATAGTATAAATCTGCACTTTATATCCCTCAAAATTTTGCATTATAAAAATGAACGCACCAGAAGTTCTGTACATACATATGTATGTCCTATAATCAATGATGACCAAAAAATGGGGGGGTGTGTGTGTGTGTGTGTGTGTGTGTGTGTGTGTCTCTCTCTCTCTCTCTCTCTCTGTCTCTCCCACATTATCTTATTCCCCATTGTACAAATATTCACATGTACAGAAAATTGCCATAGATTTGCACTACTGCACATTTCCCAGAATTTCGTATTGTATGAACGCACAAGAAATTCGGTATGATTGATATGTATGGCCTGTAATTGATAATGAAAAAATATGGGGTGATACATACACCCCACATTATTAATATTTCATTCCCCGCTGTATAAAAATACAATAGAAATGCCCAGGATTTGCACTGTACATTTCATACTATATGAACGCACCATTAAATTCGGTATAATTAATATGCAAGTCCTTTAATTAATGATAAGAAAATATGGGGTGATGAATACATCCCATATTATCTTATTCCCGAATGTGTAACCTTTTACATGTACACAAAAACATTGAAGTGAGTATCGAACGAGGAACACCCGGTCTTAAATACCAGACGCTATCCACTTGGCCATTGAGTTTTACTAGAAAATGGAACAACCGGATGATTTCATGTGTGTCGATCCTTTCAAAGAGTACACTTACCATAAAAGTCGGGTATATAGGATAGCCGTATTACACAAGATGTTACTGCTACTGTGGTAGCGTTATGACTGGGACGGCGATCGCCGTCCCAAGAGTTCGGCAAGAAACGGCTTGGTTTGGTTTTTGTCGAGTTGAATACATTTTGGAGCTACATGTATGCAAATAAAGCTTGTTATATCACATATCAAGGGTCAGCGAGCACGATTCTTTCTGTAATCCTTTATCGATAAGCGTGTCCATTTTCACACTTGTTAAAGGCCCAATAAAGGCCAAAATATCAAAGCAGGTGTCATAATACATTTAAATTTAAATCATACCATTTGAAAGTATGGAAAATATTGTGGAGATGACAGTCTGTTATCGTGTGGTCGGGCCATATGTTAGTCGCTGGCAGAAAAAAGAATTTTAAAATCAGGCAAAAAGTAAACAAAAGACACAGCTACCTGGCAGGTTTTAACCTGGTTTTGAAATTAAATTCTCTGTCAGCGACTAACACTTGGACCTACGGTACAATGACAGATCGTTATCTTCACAAAAATTATTGGATTTATATTGCACGCTTTACTAGGAAGATTGTTTACCAAAGCACCTCTAAAGTGTTTCAATAATCTTTTTAATACATATCACATTTTGCAAGTCAGCAGCAAACGACATTTATGAGCATTGTAGTGAAAATAGAAATTGCTCCCAACGAGCATTTTTCCTTTTATCACATTGTTTTCAGAATTCGTCTTGTTGCAGACATGCAAAACGTATTCCGTACAAGGGATTGTAATTACCTATGAGTTTATGCACTCTCACTTTCCATATTGACGGTTTCTACCAAGAGCATTTGAAAGTCATTTGAGTTGAGCAAAGATCTTGGTCATACCCTAAATCTGCGAATCATGAGTCCGGCTCGGCCAATTTCATATCTATACTTAAAGATGGTCATTTTGACAAGATACACTCATTTCTCAAAGCGGACATAAAACCTTTTTTCTGGAGCAGTCAGTGGCTTGGAAAGAAAACCTTATGTAGAGTTGGTAGATAAGTACTAGGACAAAATTAAAATGTTTACTGCCGCCATGATGTGAATGGAAAAAAACTGTTGAAGTTCCATTATGCATTTAATTTCACGTTTTACAGCTACAGACCGAATTTAATGCTAGGTACTATGCATTTCCCTTTTGTGGAAGAAGCTTAAATTATTGTTTCGAACAACGTCTTTTTTTTTTCTTAATTTTTTACACTTCCATAGAGTAAATAAGCAGTGCCTAAGATTTCTTTTGGCACAGTTGATGCATATTTCTAATTGAAGAAGTGTTCTGTTCTGATATAAAAAAAAGTCTAAAGTTGAAACACAAAAAACAGAAGAACAGAACAGAACATTTCTTTATTAAACTAAGAAGGTACATAAAGTACAACTAGAGGATTTGAAAATATCACGAGTAGTAAAAAAAGTAAATAACTGTTCCGGTAAACGAGAGAAGCATAGGGTGGAGGAAAACTGGAGGAAGGGAGACACGAGTCACAGATGTTTACATAAGAATATCACATGATACACCTATGTACGTTATGTCAGTTGTCTGATAAAAAAGAACACCAGGGGCGTGGAATACATATATATCTTGATTTCAGAACTCGCATTGAAAATGAACATTTCTCAAAATTAGACTGGTTATCTATTTCTAAAAGGGTTGACTTTACAACCCTGTGCCATGTTTTTAAGATTAATGCTAATACAGCACCTCCGTATATGCATGAGAACTTTACTCCTATTGGCGACACCCATCAATACAGTACTAGACTGAGAGTAACTGTCAATGGCAACAGTGACAAATCAGAACATTTTTTCAAAGAGAGTGAGCGCCTTTTAATTCAAAGGGTCAAAGGCTTTGGCAAAAAGTCTTTTTCCTCTAGAGGGATTTTACTCTGGAATGAACTGCCCCAACAAATCAGGGATACCAAAAGCTTTCTTGTTTCTAAATCCACATTAAAAAGTTCCTTGTTGTAATGCACCTTTATTTGAAAACTGCCATTTATTGCGGTAAGTCATATTTCAAATAGCCATAAGTTGCGATAAATTATATCATTTTTAGTTAACTCTGATTTTGTCAATTATGATGCATGACCTCCTATTATTTATTATTATTTCAAGGACCACAATGGAAATAAGGGATTTATAATCCCTTTTTTGTGTCATCCTTTGTATTTAAATATAGTTTGTCATAATTTCATTATCATGTTCATTTTGTCTTATGTATAGTGCTTTTATGATGTCATATATTTTATACAGAAATAAATCTATCTATCTATCTAACCATTTTGAACAATCTTTGTAGTATCCTGATGCTGATTGTCTAGGCCAAGTTTGATATAAGTTCAAGGTTTTTGCCATTTTAGCAGTGGTAGCTATGTTCACATGATCCAAATAATTGAAACAAATTTTGTTACCTTGGTCTTTTGGAGTTTCTCAGTAGAATTTCATTTTATCTATCGGTTTCTGAGAAGTCATTTATGTAATTGTCAATGGACAGATTGACATATGACATTTGGTTTGGTTTGGTTTGTTTAGGAGTTTAACGCAATTTTAACAGCGTAGGTCATATCATGGCGGTTTGTGACTCACCCACGTGTTTCCTGGCTTTCTCACACCAGTACTGACACAACTTCCTTTCCAAAGCCAATGACTACATTTCTCATATGCATCAGAGATGACAGGCGAAAAATCGCCGGAAAGAAGGTTCGCAGCAACTGGGTATCGAACCTGCAACCTCCAGGTCACGAGTCAGATACACTAACCACCGAGCTACGTGGCCGAGCTGACAGATGACAAGCAATATCATTAGCCCACATTATTCAAACCTTTACCATACAGTCCGGAGTTTTTATGACCTTGACAAAAGAAACTAAAACATTTTGGGAAAAGGAGAAAATGCTGGTAACCACTTTTTCTCTTTTTCCAACAATGCTTTCTACCTATCAAAGGACAAATTTCATGTTTCGCATAATATTTGATTTGTTGTCTGGAAATGTTGGGCAAATCTGAAATTCTGTCGTGTGGTAGAGTTAAACAAACCAGTTGCATCTTTTAAATGACTGTTACCATCAAGTTTCTTTATCTATGCAAAAAACGAAACATGTATGAGCTATGCTGTCTGAAAATGGGGCTTAATGCATTTGCAAACCGTATAGACCCAAGTAGGCCTGCACGATCTATGTGGGCTGACCTGGACTGAAACTTTTTTCCATTTGATCAGAATTCTGCATGCCAAAGGACCAGTCTACCTCATGATTCTGTCGATTCTCAGAGAGAATGGAATTAAGGGATCCACAATCATTTGATGACTTTCTTCTCAACTTTGTTTTACTTGCTATTATTCTTTTCCGTAAGATATTTCAGATACTTCTTTTTTCTATTTTCTTCAAAGGCCACTTTCAGCATTATTTCAGTTATATCACTGCTCCAGCTCATTTATTCATGCGTCTCCTGGATTTCACCAGTACAAGGCTGGGGCTTAGAAGTATCTTTCACACAACTAGACAGTGAAATTGAGATAATTGATAGACTTCTCTGGTCAACAAATGCACACGCACATAATCTTGTTTTAAAACACACAAACGCACATTTTTTCGTGTTTTATTGTCTAACGTTTTTTTTTTTACTGATTATTATTATTTTTCATAAATATATATCGGAGTTTTTTTTTTTTTTTCATTGTTTTTATTGCTAATGTTTTGAAAATATAAAGTTTCATTATTTCCTATTTTCTTTTTCAAAAATTTATAAAACAGTATTTTCCTCCTTTTTTATTGTATGTGCATGTTTTTCTTAATCATCTGCTGTCACTTTTACCTACAAAATAATGAGTTAACTCTTTACCAAATGACAAAATTTTAAACTTGTCCAAATTGAAAGCATTTGCAGACGACAAAATAAACATGACTCAAAAATCGAAACTTGACTTTAGAAGAGTAACGTTAGAAAACATTGTGGGAAAAGGAGAAAATGCTGGTTACCAGCATTTTCTCCTTTTCCCACAATGTTTTCATAAGGCTTCTTCCTCTGGGTCATAAAAATCAGGAATTGTTTGGTAATGGGTTAAGATAATATGCATAATGTGTTTTGGTCTTCAGTCATCATACTAGTTATCTTCACGGAAAACAGCGCAGCAACCATTCCATTGCTTGTAAATTTGATTGATAAATTTTACGCCATTTGCAACCAGCATTTAATGGGGCAGTGAATGACATCGTTTTTATTTCTGGATTAAAGGTTTCTTATATAACTCAGTTGTAGCCATAAATATCAAGGAGTGATTTTTCTTAAACAAACAGACAAAAGTTTCTTGTTAAGTTCTCTGTAAAAAGGTATTTTAATGCACCTGCAAAACGTGTAATCCAACATTGGTCAGCAAAAGCAGTCTACGCTGACATGGGTCGTATGTTTGCTTTTGGTAAATTTTTCTGCATGTCAAAGAACCATTCAAGCCTATGATTCAGAAAGTTGTTTGGCAAAATGGGTTCATAGTATGCAACAAGTTGCTTGGTAAAATGGAATATGTGTTACACTTAACATGTAAAATCAGTTATTATGTATAATAACTGAAAAATTACGTATTATGTATAATACCTGGTTCAGTATCATACATAATAACTGATGTTTTATGTTATTTTATGAAATAAATAATTGTTAGGGGAAGAAATTCTACAAATTAACTGAAATTACTTTTATACTCTTCCATTCAATATCAAATTGCTTTATTTTATACATGTTTTCTATTAAATAATTCCTTTATTATACTACCAGTTACAACTTGATTTCAGGTTACAACCTGGTTAAAAGCTCAATTGCTTTAATAGTCATAATACTCTAACAACATAATAAACAGCAGTAAATAAACATGTCTCTATATCGATTAAATTTTTTATCCTGTTTTTGAAGTTGCATTCCATGAATCGATCTGCAAGAGCTAGGGAACGAATAAGAGAATTGTGATATAGGGTGACCCAAAAGAAAAATGCCACCCATAAAATCATTAATAAAATTCACAACCTTTCTGCAATCCAACCATATTTGGTACAAATGAACTCCAATCTATGCCTGACTTGTCCACCAAGTTTCAGCCATGAATGTCGTCGAACAGTCTTTGTTTTATCTCCATTCCATGATATGCTCCAAATGTGCACCTTTGCATTTCAAGCGATATGCAAAATTGACAATAACTCTGACACACTCAAAGAATAACATGTTCTGGGGGTGTCCCCCACAAGAAGATTGTATGCAGAGGCCTGAGTGCCCTCAATCTAGTACACTGCATGGGTTGCAATATCGAGACATGGGATCATCGGTCCCTATTGGTTTGAAGACCACTAAGAACGGTAAATCACGATCAATACTGAACGCTACCTAGTAGTTAAGAAGTTCTGGGCAGACGAATAGGTGTTGTTAGGGATGAACAGTGGTTTAAACAGGATGGGGCAACTCACTAACTTCAAATGACTCGTTGGAATGGCTGCTGGGACACTTTCGTGATCGTCTCATCAGTAGGAGGTGTGATCCTGATTTGGCTTCACACTCACCAGACCTTAACCCCCAAGATTTATTCCTGTGGGGTTATCTCAAAGATAATGTCTATCAGAAAAAACCCTAGACTATTCCTGAACTGAAGAGGGCCATCACTGCCAAAATCAGGGCAATACTGAGGAAGGAGTGTGTGTCAGAATTACTGACAATTTTGCATGTCATATCCAGGTGTGCTTGCATGGCAGATGTGCACATTTGGAGCATATCATTGAACGGAGATAAAAACAAAGACTGTTGGATATGAAATTCATGACTGAAACTTGTGCAAGTCAGGCATAGACTGGAGTTCAGTTGTACCAAATATGGTTGGATTGCAGAAAGGATTGTGAATTTTGTTAACGATTTCATGGGTGGCATTTTTTTGGGGGGGGGTCACCCTGTATGTCAAGATGTGTACCAAAATTCTATTAGGGAGAAGATAAACTCTTCAAAGTCAAAGCAGAGAATTGTCCACCATTACTATTTACTCAGAAAGTGCTATGTTCTAGAGTGCAGTGATGTCAAGAAATTGATAAGAAATTATCTGCTGAATTTTTTTAAGTAAAGAATATGCTTAAAGTAACAATAGCGTCCAAATGTAAACAGTGGGAGATATTAAAACGCAGTAAATTCATATCACACCATATAAAAGTATGTAAATTAATATGATGATGACACTCTTTAAATGTGCGATTGGTCAAAGTTCCATTCGCTAACAGGAGAATTAAATTTAAATCTAGGACAGTTCCGACCATGCCGAATTAATTTTTGTTTACATCAGTGACCATGACGTAATGATCACGTGACACCCTGAAACTAAGGTAAACGAAAAAACAAAACGGAGGACGGTGAAGGTTCAAATTCGACAGGAAAGCAAGTTTATTAACCGAATTCACCGAAGAATGATACAACAGAACAAACGAGCGTCTATTTCATGTCACAATGCATGCTTATATAGCAACTGGACAAGGTGGAAGACACAAAACGATCAAAGACCCGAGTGACAAATATGCCAATACAATACAAGAAGCCCTGAACTTTTCTTAATTAAGAAATCGATGTACACCCTCCGTCAGAAAAGGAGTAAGTGAACAAGAACTACTTTCAAGAGTCGTTTTGAAGCCAGTCTTCTTTTTCAAAAGACTTTAGTTCCCGCGCACCATTACACTTGAAAGACATGCAGTTTATGACGAGGGTAAAGTATAAAAGGATAATGAACTATCAAGATCACTTGATTTTTTTTTTATTTTACGCCCACTCAGTCAAAAGTTGCAGCAGAAGGAGCTTTTTATTTATGGCAGGCCCGTAGGAAGCAATTTTGGATGGGGGGGGGGGGCAAAATTTGCAGAATCGGCTTGTCCCGATTTGACATATATTGCGTTTGGTTATGCAGTGAGAAATAACCCACCTACTAATACTAGGGACCAAAATAGAAGGAAATTTGTTCAACAATGTAGTGAATTATGAGATTTGGAGAAAAAGCAGAAAATCACACTGAATGAAATGTGACGTCAGAAATTGTTTGGTGTCTGTCAGATAACAAAAGTAGATGAAAAATTGCCGTGGCTCGCCGCCGTTTGTTTAGAACCATTTTAATTCGTTTGAAATTTTCTATCAGCGTATCGTCAGTAAGCTACTCTGAAATATTATTTCATCCTCTTTGGCTTATTCGATCGACTGTTATCGAAATATTTACATATAGCGGTTCTATCCTTTATGGTCTTTCTCTCGTGTTGTTCACCCTGACTGCAATTTGCACTTTAAACTTAAACAAACAAACAGGCCTACTTGTGTTCTTAATGTTTGTTTTTTTGTTAACCTGTTTAAATGACTTGAACTCTGCTACATTTATAAGCCTTCAATTCTATTTAAAATTACCGAAAATGGACAACCTATGCTCATTATTGCTTACAAACTCATTGCCTATTTGATTGGTTAATAACTTGTCAGTTTTTTCTTTGTGTACATGCAACAACATCAGACTATTCATCCTTGTCCGAGACATGGTTGATCTAAGCGCTGTTTTTATTCTTTTTAATGCACTGAAAGAGCGCCCGCTTGTGGCATTTGTGGCAGGCAAAACTAGTACAAGTTTTAAAAGTGTTGTAATTTCATTGAAAAGGCTAACCTGATCTTTTATGAGTTTTACTATTTCAGTAGTGTAAGGATCAAAATCCTTAGGTACTATTGACCTTAATAAGTCTAGCTGACAATGTAAATCAGCTGGTTTGAAGTCTGTGTTATAAAATTCAGTAATTATTCGAAATTCTTCATCAAATGAATCACCTGTACAACACTTGACCAGTAAATTTTCAAGATTTGCATACATTTGGTAACCGGGCTGATCGAATCGAGATCTAATACCAGTGGTTATGAGGTCGATTGCTTCATAGTAAATTGCTCTGTACATTTCTTAGCAAGACTGATAGGAAGGGAGCCTGAATGTAAACGCTTTGGTGGCCGTCGTTGTCTTGGCAACGTAGGTTCATCGATATTAAGTTCTCTAGCAGACTTTTCAACCAAGGTATAAAATCTTTCAAAATCGGATTCATTCTTCATGTCCTCCAAGACTTTAATAGTTGTTGTAGCCAATTTTTGACCATCACTAGCAGATAGTCGAGATGCCTGCAGGGCTCTTGCAAGATTATCACTGTATCAAAGAATTTTCTCGCTAAGTAGACAGCCAAAGTAAAAATCGAACTTGGTCATATGAGTGGAAACGCCCCTTATGCGACTACTCATTTCTACATCACAAACATATTCTAAACTTTCCTCCCAGACATCCAAAAGAGTTTTGAAATTATCAGTGATGCTGCGCAATGTGTCTGCCTTTACGGTCCATCGAGTTGGACAAAGAACTCTGATGCCTGGTGAACTTTTTTCCAGATCTTTTGAACTTTTGATTCTTTTGAAAATTGCCTCTCTTTGCGGCAATTCTTTAATCAAATTTGTAATTTCTGTTGCTATATCAAGTGTATCTTTTATAAGTTTACAACGTTTAACAGAATCATTGCATGCCAAATTGAGAGCATGTCCGTAGCAATGAGTGTATAATGCTCGTGGTTCAAGCTTCCGTATTTGAGTATCAACCCTCGACTTTTTACCGGCCATGGCAGCTGCCATATCGTAGCATTGACCCCTTAGTTTCGAAAAAGGAAGATCAAACCTGAGAAAAGCATCTTTTATGGCGTTAGTCATTGTATCATTTAATCTATAAAGACCAAGAAAATCCTCATGGGTCTCTAGGTTGTTGTCAACCCAACGCAAACAAATAACAAGTTGTTCAGTATTTGACGAATCAGATGTTTCGTCAGCCATGATTGAGTAAAAGTCAGCTGATTTAATTTTTGTTAACATTTCTTGCAAAACGAGATTTGACATTACTTGCAAAAGTTCATTTTGGATAACAGGGGCCACATATTTATTGGTTTTTTGTTGCAACCATTCTTTTAATTCAGGATCATGCTTTGTCTTAAAAGCAAGAAATTGAGAAAGGTTGGAGTCTTTCTCCTCACCATCACCCCGTAGAGGAATACCTTGGCTGGCCAAATATTGTATTGCATAGATGATTTTTATAAAATTTTGTCTGTTTTTAGATTTAGTTTCTTTATGCTAAGTTGAAAGTAACTCGCCCACATCTTTGACTTCAGTTTTAAGTTTGAATTCCCTATCAATTGCCTCCTGACGGCAGTCACTTTTTTCATGCTGGGAAAAGCACTCAGCAGCTTTTTCCAATTTTTGAACCCTTTTGACAAAAAAGATGTTTCCTTTTTGGAGCATGTCAGGGTTCCATTATTAAAAGATTTTATACATACAAAGCAGAAAGCGCTGTCTAAGCTTGTGACATAATGTATAGCCAGGTCCATCGATCAAACCATGAAGGTTGAAAGGATCTTTTCCTTCCTCCAAATAATGATTTTGGAAAACTTAAGTTTCTGGGCTGGTTTGGAGTATCACCAATGTCAGGCGTTTGCCATTTATCATCATTTGATAAAGCAGTTTGTTTCAGATTCAATTGATGAGAGGTACTTGAATCAGATTCTTGAGAATCTTTCTCATGTAGATCTGTGACAAAATACTCACCTGTATCAATTCCTACGACATCTTGGTCAAGTTTACGAGGGTTAGTCAAAAATAACTGAGCCCTACCTCATAACTTTTTCATTATTTAACATGCGGTAATTATATTTGGCACAATTGTTGACCAATATCTTGTGTATTGTTTGTGCGGGAAAAACTAACGTTTCATGACGTCATATAAATGTGACGTCATTTATGGTAACATCATGGAGGACAGTGCATTCACGCTGACGTGCGAAGAACAGATTGCGTACATTAAGATTGAAGCCAGACGGGGAAAAAGCACATCTGAAATTCTAAAAGCTCTTGAGGAAGTTGCTTCAGAGTCTATACTCGGGTACAGTACTATCAAGCCATGGGTGCGAGAATTTAATAATGGACAAACTGTCGTTAGCAACAAGCACCTATGCGGAAGGATTCTGTCAGCGATGAATGACGAAAATGTTGAAAATGTAGCAAAACTACTTGAGGCTGATAGAAGATACACATGTGATGAGATAGCATATGAGTTGGACATAAGTCATGGATCGGCATATAACATTTTGACTGAACGTTTGCAAATGAGGAAGAACGCCGCTAGATGGGTACCTCACATGCTCTCGGAAATGGAAAAACACCAACGTGTGAATATTGCCCGATCACACCTACAAAGGTACGATGCAGAAGGTGATGAAATGCTGCAAAGAATTGTTGCTATTGATGAAACTTGGATGCGATCATTTGAACCTGAATTGAAGCGACAGAGTAGCGAATGGCACACCAAAAACTCGCCGAGACCGGTAAAATTCCGCCAAAGTCAGAACTGTACCAAGATGATGATGATATTTGCGTATGATTACCGTGGTGTACTGACCTCACATAGGGTACCGACAGGTGAAACAGTCAACAAAGAGTACTACAAGATGTATCTTAGGACAATACTTCGTCCAGCATTACGCCGAAAGCGCCCAGAGCTGATTGACTGCACGCCGCTCATTTTGCAAGACAACGCATCATCCCACAAAAGTAACGTTGTCAAGGAGCTGTTGGAGGGATATGGCTGGGAAGCGCTTGATCACCCCCCGTATTCTCCAGATCTTTCTCCCCCCGACTTTGATCTGTTCCCAAAGTTGAAAGAACCCCTACGAGGAATCCGTTTTGATAGCTTAGACGAGTTTGAGTGTGAAGTGAACAGGGAGGTCCGACGAATCAACTTCAGTTGCCTAGCAACAGGTATCTAGGCGCTGCCGAGAAGATGGAATTCAGTCATTCAGTCCAAGGGAGATTACTTCGAGGGATGATAAACAAATATGACGTCTGTTAAACTTATACAAAAAGTTATGAGGTAGGGCTCAGTTACTTTTGACTAACACTCGTAGCTACTTTTGGAGGAGGGTGAAATAACATATCTTTTGGTATACAGGCAACAAAATGATTTGGTGACTAACCTACCAAATCAGTTAGCTGTGTATATGTCCACATAATATGGATTGGTTCCAATTTATCATTATTGCATAGGGGAACTATAGATTGATTATGAATGTCCCTATCAACACAAGGGTTTTGGACTATGGGAAAAACAGAAGTTATTTGCCGCTGTAATACATTGGCTGCTACAAAAACATGCAGCAGTGAAGCATACTCTCCATCGTTCACTGTACTGTTACAGATATCCCTTTTCAAAGACAATAGTCTGTCATCTTTTACGAGATTGTCAGAATGCAATGATGTTTGATAAAGATAATCGATGGACATATGGGAATTGGCCATGTTTGAAAAGATGTCATAATCTGTATATAATTTCAAGTTTGAAACCATTTCAAAAGCCACCCTAACACGCATTTCCTTGTAATATTTGTCATGGCCGAATACAAGTAAAGAAAGACTTCTGTAGAAGCAGTTACCGTCACCATACACCTGAATTGGTAAATGATCTACCGAGGCATCAAGCGGATACAATTGAGAAGAAATACGGTCAATATTAATGTACGAATAAGAGTTCAAATTAGATCTACATGTTTTCAGAATGGGAAACTATGGACACTCTGCTTCTTAAGAGAGACTAGAAAGCTTAAAGCCGGGAACCCTTTTTAGGCCGCATTCATAATTTCAGAGTTCAATTTTTCGAAAAAACTCTCTCTGTCTGCTTCAAAAGACATAATGGCAAAGTTGACCAAAAGATTATTTCAACAGTCTGATGAAAAATAAAGATTTAAAAAATGAGAATTGGCGTTGACAAGAAAATCTACTCATGTGGTTATCACTGTTTAAGTTTTCGCATTGAACTGAAAGCCGTATGTAAGCGGCAGGCTGTGACGTCAGATTTGACACTGTGACATCACCAGCTGACGTATACACAGAATTTGATTACATTCTACCACTAGTAATTCTCACAGTGTTAGTGCTGTGTGTGTGTGGTTTTTTTTTTTGTAAAAACGCTCCTGGTCAGATGCAAAGAAAATTGTTAACACCTGTATCGTAAAATGGAGAAAATGACTTCATTGTACACTTGAAAAATTATGAAATGAAGATTCACTCGAATTATTTACTGACAGTTCAGTCATATACAACGATTGTCTAGCAATATTCGGCCAAACACTGACACAGTCATTTTATTGGTGATCAAATTATTGGAAGGGGGGGGCCCCCGGACGACACCCCCCCCCCTTTCCTACAGCCCTTTATGGCATATAATTTTGTTATTAGGAACACCAGCATTCCTTTAGTTCTGGTACAGAGTTCACCGCAGTGAGTGCGCAGATGGCAAAATGACAACAGCTATGGTCAGATCTTGTCATTTTCCGTGGTAAGCCATGTTATCCCCAGGGTCAAAGGTCCGTATGCAGAGCCAACTGTGATGCTAAAGATATGTTAGGGTCCTGCATGGCTGACAAAAATACAACTGATTGGGCTATAGGACTTTAAATGCCAAAAAATGCCATAGAGCAATGTTTCCTAACTTCGACCCTCTCCTATCATCGACACTGCAGCTTTTCTCTGTTTACATATGATTTTTATGTCATCTGATTACATCAGGAAGTTTAATAATGACATCACACATATTTTACATCGTCGGTGCCATTTTGGATTGTTCATAAACCAGAAACGAAATATTTTGTGTTTTTGTTGGCGTTTTTACAGACCTGGATAAGGCGAGTTGAATTATTATAGGTACACCATGTTGTTAATCAAGCTGTAAAACATGCATTATTAAATTTTTTCGGATGTGTATGTCCTATTAAACCTTTGCCACGTGTTTCAAGTTATAACCACGCTCTGTTTGGCAAATATTGAGGGTGTCGATAATAGGAAAAGGTGTTACTATCGCTTTCCTATTATCGACACCCCTCTATAGCCATAAGTTTTATGTAGCAAGATTAAGTCATGAAACGTTTCTATCTTCTTGTGGACGATGTAAGCACAACTACCAAAAGCAGTATCAGGTGCTAGGACCATAGAAATGTTGAAAGAGAGAGAGAGAATAAAAAAAGACAAGAGGAAGAAGCCAAAGCAAAACGGAAAGAGGAGAGTTTGCGGAAGAAAATCCAAAAGGAGGAAGAAAAGGAAAGAAAAAGAATTGCCAGAGAAGAGAACGATGAAAGCAGAAAGCATGCAAGAACAGCTCGCGAAGAAAGGAGAGAAAGGTAAAGCATGATAAAAGTGATTCGGAGAATGAAAAAGATGATAGCAAGTTACTGTGTGATGACGATAGTGATGATATCCAGGAGGAATTTGACATGTGCCCAGTATGTTACAAGAGAGATCAGCATCCATCCCGCTGGGTTAGATGTGAAATATGTGATACACGGTGGCATTTTAAGTGCGCAGATCACCCAGAATATGAGCTACTAGACGAAGATGAAAGGAAAAAATGTGAATTTGTCTGTCCGATGTGTCAGTGATTTGAGTTTCAGGGGAGATTTCTTCCTATCAAAGGTGTAAAGTATCAGCTGCCAGGGCCCTGTTTTACTAAGGTGGTTACGAACAAAATTTGCATAAGTTTTATGTAAGTGTAACATAGTGGCATTAATCTGCGAGATACGAGATAACTATCATGATTATTTTAGAAAACTATCGCGATAAATCAAAGTTTCCTGGAAATTTTATTTTTTCATTTTACCTAGATAAAATTTTCAGGAAACTTTGATTTATCACAATAGTTTTCTGAAGTAACCATGACAGTTGTCTCGTATCTTGTGGCAGAAATATGCCGCCATACTATAGTTACGTAAAACTTACGCAAATTTTCATACGTAATTATATTAGTAAAACGGGGCCCCGCGGGAAACGTTTTTGTTAAAAGATGTTTCAATGAACTTGGTACGCTGTTTAAAATACCATTGGAATTTGTTTTGGTATTAACGTAAATTACTGATTTAACCCTTTACCCGACGACAAAATTTTGGACTTGACCTAATTGAAAGCATTTGTAGGCAACAAAATCACGAAATAAATGATAACGGAAGAGGGTTAAACTGTTTTTTAAAGACTTTTTGTGGGTGTCGATAATAGGAGTTGAAGGGTGTCTATGATAGGAACCTTTGTTGAATTCCATCAAATTGAGAGTAGCTGTTTCAAGGCATTTCATTGGTCGAGTTTTCTTCGTATGACCCTTGTCATGGCATGAAATATTCAATGAAATCTTGCTTTATAAACCAGGTTATTTTCCGATAGGAAAAAACGTATTGCTTGTCGAAATTCATGTTGGACTGCTTAACGTGTCGATAATAGGGGTACTTTGCTCTACAAAATCTTTCATTTCCAAAGAAGTACTCCACAAACTCAAAACCGAGGTGAATTTACAGAAAACCATGTTAGAAACAATTCTAACAGAGCCTTAGCGGATTGTAGATGAAGCAACTGATGTTTTTGATATCAAACATGTGCTTGATAAATATGAGTGTTATCATTTTGCGTTCTTTTAGTCATTACAATTATCATGAAAAATTTCTTCTAAAAATCAGTTACATTGTATTTCATAAATTAACTGAAAGTATCAGTTATTATAAATGTATAATAACCGACTGAATCAGGTATTATGCATAATACCTGAAATTTAGTTATTATACATAAAAAAGTGTCTTTACAAGTCAGCTGTAACATATATGGCCTGCAACACCCGAAAAAGGGCATTAAGACATTTGCCTTCTGAAAACATTGTGGGAAAAGGAGAAAATGCTGGTAACCAGCATTTCTCCATTTCCCACAATGTTTTCTACTCCTCTATAGTCAAGTTTCAATTTTTGAGTCACATTTATTTTGTCATCTGCAAATGCTTTCAATTTGGACAAGTCAAAAATTTTGTCGTTTGGTAAAGAGTTAAAAGTTTTTCTTGAAAAGAGAACAGAGATTGCCTTAACTCTTAAAGCACAATATAAACCCAACAGACATATTCAGCCTGGAAATAAGTCCCAGTTGAATGCAATTTCAACGTTACTCTTGTTCAGGATGTCTCGGCAAAGAGGCCCTTGTTGGTACACGAGACTGATCATTATCATTAGACTGATTTCCTTCCAATGGAGCAATGACATTCTAAACATAAGACTTCTCTTCACTGCAGAACTTTTCAACCTTTGAAGTGACTGCAGGAAAGTCAACCTTTTACAGAAGTATTCAACCAATCAAAATGATTTCTTAAATGGACATTGAACAACCTAGCAATTATAATCAAATAAAACACCTATACCTGACTAAATGGTTTGTGTTTTCATACTTAATAATTTTTCTTTTCTCGAGCAAAAATTTCCGGATTCGACTGATCATTGTCATAGATTAAACTGCACATTTTGTGCTGTCTGATCTTGATCTATACTGACTATAACGGCAACCAAAGTTGTGAGGAGGACTTTAACTGTTAACACGGTTCAGGAAAACAATCTTTGACGGTAAGCAATGGCTTTCTACAAATAACTGCTCCTTTTACCACAATGTAATCAAAATGAGTCTTTTGCCATAGCATACAAAGCCAAATTTTTAACTCAGCAATGGGTCCAACTCAAAGCAACCACAAAAACAAGAGGGCCATGATGTATCGCTCCACTGGCTAATAACTAAAAACACTGCAAGCCAAACATTACAATACTTGGCCAACAGATTTCAAACTAGAAGACCTACAAATTTTTTTCTATAAAATCCTGAAGAAAGTTATGACCTCAGGGCAAAGCCATTTTTGACTACAAAGCTATAATTACTTGAATCCTGGTGGACGTCCCCAAGATAAAGCCCCATACCAAATAATACAGGTCTAGAATGTGTGGTTATAAACAAGAAGATTTTCCAAGTTTCCTCAATAAAAGGCCCTGTAAAACATGATACCATTGAGACAGGGCTAAATTTAGTAGCCCTAGGTCTTATGGTTAGTAACAAGAAGATATATAAAGTTTTCACATGTAAAACATGTGACCCCTGGTGTTGGGACAAACTTGACCCCAAGGCTATAATTTGGGCCCTCTTGGTAGAGGTCCACTAGATCAAGCTACATGCCAAATTTGGTTGCCCTAGGCCTTATGGCTAGGTACAAGTAAATTTTTAAAGTTTTCCCTATATAAGCCAATGTAAAACTTCTGACCCCCAGGGCAAGGCCAAATCTGATCCCAGGGTTATACTTTGGGCACCCTTGATTGACACCCACTAGATAAAGCTACATGCAAAATGTGGTAGCCCTAGGCCTTATGGTTTCAGACAAGAAGATTTTCAATATTTTTCAGTTTTGTTGCCATGGCAACCAGTTTTTGAAAGTATCAAATACTTTCAAGAAATTCTAAAGAGGACCATGGCAGGAACATTTCTGTAAAGTTTCATCAAACTGGTTTGGCAGTTTCAGAGGAGATGTTTGAAGTAAAAGTTAATGCACGCATGGACGGATGGACGCTCGGATGGACGCACGGAAGCACAGCGGACACCGGGCTATGACATAAGCCTGCTGGCCTTTGGCCAGTGGAGCTAATAAAACTTCATGGTGGATAAACAGGCAAACAAACTTTTTTATGTCAGCAAATAAAATTCACTGGTCTACAACTAATTGCAAAAACGAATGCATCATTACCTTAAACCCATTCTTCCATTCTGCTCTACCGCAAATCTTATCATTTGAGAACGTGAAGAAAGTAGATGCTTAGCCAAGCAGAAGGAGTTATATCAAGGGGCAATATTCATATAACTATTTCACCAGCGTTTTTAGTTTTAATTTTATCATACCCAATACTGATTCCATTGAACACAGGAGATCTACAACATGTACTTTCCTAGATTTGAGCCAGACCAGCTAGCTCAGTGATTAGCCTATCCGACCCATGATCTGGTGGTTGTGAGTTTGATACCCAATTGAGGCAAAGTTTCTTTTCAGCGATTTTTGCCTCTCACCTCTGATGCATGTGAAAAAAGTAGCCAGTGACATGGAAAGAAACTCGTGTTAGTACTGGTGTGAGAAAGCCAGGAAACACATGAGTAGGTGCACCAACCACCGTGATATGACCTCTGCAATTAGAATGGTGTTAAACTCCAATACAAACAATCAATCAGTCAAACAATCCTGGTTTCCTACCATACTACGAAAAAAAAGTACATATTTAGCCCTAATTTACAATATATCAGAATGTTAAAAAATCATTTTTAATTTAACAATGGTTGATTTAATGTTTTCCATTTCATTAGAATTGGTTTTTCCCATCCTCGGAACCCAGGTTTGAAGCATTATGTTACTCTCCATGCATCTACCCCTGGGATAACTGACTAGCAATTCGTCGTTTCTTATGAATATTCATATGGTCGGGAAGTACCCTAATAGCCAATCGAAAGATCGATAACATTATGATACTCTCTTGTAGAGAGGGTAATTTCATTTCTTCCGTTATAAAAAATAACCCCACTATGGAAAAAACCCGAGGTTGTCAACAAATATGGCCCGTCGGCATGCTTGTCTCCTGTGAGATATGCCATTCTGCATTACAGGGACGACACTATCGATTTTCGTGTACGCCAAAAATCTCTTTTTTAAAAACGCTTCTCGAATGTGGTGTTGATGGGCGACGCCAGATTTAAAGTATCGCTAAGCTTGATTTGCAACGAATGATGTGATTAGATATCGACAAGTTAAAAATAGAAATGACGACGTATTTGTGATAAAAATAGTTTAAATTTTCTCAAGGAAAAACTGAGATCACCAATCAAAATGCTTCATGAATAATTCATGAGAACGAGGAAACGCCAGCGAAATAACCCAGGGTCCATTACAGAATGAATCGAAACTGGGTCAATGAGGATGGATTTTTCCAAG
The DNA here is from genome assembly GCA_946811185.2 of Hippopus hippopus. NCBI lineage: Eukaryota > Metazoa > Mollusca > Bivalvia > Cardiida > Cardiidae > Hippopus > Hippopus hippopus. The sequence continues at coordinate 35,301,253 of OX328096.1, forward strand.
CTTGGTTGATATTTGAGAGTGCATGAGCATAGTTTAATACTGTATCACTTTGCCACATTTGCCGTGTAACACATCGCAGTACCGTGAAAAAAACAAGGTCTATATAAAAATCCAAAGTAGCCCAAACATTGATTCATATAGCGTTGTCATCCTCAGTATACACTCTGACTATAAGCTGAACAATCCATAATGTCTCGAGTACAAAACGAAACAACATTTACTCTCATGTCCCAAAACGTGTAGGGTCCTCTTCATAAATTAACGGTAGGAGGGATCTGCCGACGACATAGCTCATAAGATGGTGGATTTAAAACTCTCTTACTGTGTAGGGTTCATGGTGTAATAAATGAGGAAATTACAAATTTATCTCAAATGTACCACTTTGCCCTGTGTGTCATTTTGCCCTGGTCTTCCCTACAGCGAATAATTCCTTATCAATTTCTTGTCATCACTGCACTCTAGAATATAACATTTTCTAAGTCAATAGCAATGGTGGACAATATTCTGCTTCAACCTTTAAGCCCAGTGGGAACCCTGACAGAGAGAAAGACAGTATTTTCTCTCTTTTCCACAATGTTTTTAGCCTTTAAAACTTAATTCCATTAATTGAGCCATACTGAATTTGTCCTCTGCAAACGCTGTCTATTTGGGCATGCCTTGAATTTATTCTTTTTGTAAAGAGTTGGGCTGTTTGGATTGGCCACTACTTTAAACACTTCAACTAAGTTTGTGCTCAAACTGAAAGTTTTATTCATACTTGAGCTAGATGAAAGCTTTTTTTCCCTTTTCATAAAATGTTTTCAAAAACCTCCTTTCTCATGATTTTAAGATCCTCTATCTGACCATGAGACTGCTAAGCATGACTCAAGGACCTTTCATGGACATCGTAGGTCAAGATCAGACTGCACAGATCTTTGAGTTACTATGTCCAATAAAGAAATTCTCTGTAATAGCAACATTTGGATTTTTTGAATCGGCTTGAAAGTTTCATTTAACTTATTTAGCAGGATATAGGGTAATAAACATTACAAGGATGGTGAGATTGAATATTAACTCTTTAACAAACAAAATTTTAGACTGGTCCAAATTGAAAGTGTTTGTAGACAACAAAATTAAGGACACTCAAAAATTGTAATTTGTTCTGGGAGGGCAGAAAACATTGCGGAAAAAGAAGAAAAAATGCTGGTTACCAGCATTTTCTCCTTTTCCCACAATGTTTTCAAAAGGCTTCTTTTCAACGGTCGTGAAAAACAGGGATTGTTTGAGAAAGGGTTAAGTAACTTAGTAGGTAAAATGTGGTATACTGCAAAGAAATTTCTTGTGATCTGATTGGATAATATGCTCCGAACATGTATGTCATGTACACTGGCAAAACCCACTTAAAAGCAGTTTCCCTTTCGGCAGCCTCGTATCCATGACTACATTTTCAGCACAACATCCAAATTGGCACCGTCGATTGGTTGATAGGAGATGGGCTCTTACACAAACATTCTAGAATGAGTAACAACCGTTTAGCCTGGAGAACATTTAAAATTAATAAGCAGGTTGTAATGTAATGTAATGTAATGAGTTACCTCCCTTATAAAGTTACATAATCGTCGAATCATCTAAAATCGCGAAACATCGAAGTTCGCAACCATTTTGTTTTTAGAATAAGTCACATCATACTTTATCGAAATCGAGGCTGGTGATGGTTGAATTAGTTATCATCTGCAAAAGTTGCAGAAAAATGAGGTTTAAGTCGGCAAATCAGCTACATGGAAAAGCTCATTTTCAGAACAGGTAATTTCATTGGTGCAAAGACCCCTTCCTATAAAAACTACACACTATTCCAAGACAGAACTACATTGGAAAATTATCATATGTACTTCCACGATGCTTCTCTGTTAATGGATGTCACATGGCCGTGTTAGATGTGGAGATCAAGGTCAGTCTATTTTTAAATTACTGGTTTTTTCTGACTTTCCGCGAATATACCTGCATGACAAGATGGCTGCCTTGAGTCGGCTGTGTCATGCTCACTGAATAAATTTTGTGAATATTTGAACTAAATCGGGTATGTGTTGTGTACTTGAAGGAAAATAATTGAGTAACACATACAGCCAAGTGGAATTTCAATTTTACCCCTATAACTTAAGTTAGTAAACGCCGAAGCTTAATACCGTGATTTTCAGTTTGTGGAGGGTACATCATAACATGTATATGAGCTATGCTTTGTGAAAAAGGGTCTTAATGCATCTGCGAAAACTATCAACCCAGGTCAGCCTGCGCAGTCCATGCAGGCTGACCTGGGCCAAAACTTTTCGCTATTGGTCAATTTTCTGTATGTCAAGGGACCTGTGTACCTTATGATACAGCTGGAAAAATGTTAGACATACTGAATTTTATGGATCCCTAATTATGCGATGTATTGCATGGTATGATGCATCACGGAGATACATTAAGCCCCTGTTTGCCAGAGCAAGACTCATGTGAATGACATTGTGCAATCTTTAACCCTTTAGCGCACAATGCCGACTTTTAATGACCCCGGGAGAGAAGCCTTTTGAAAACATTGTGAGAAAAGGAGAAAATGCTGGTCACCAGCATTTTCTAACCTATCAGAGAAAAATTGCACCATTTGAACCTCATTGAAATTGTCGTCTGCAATGCTTTGAATTTGGGTAAGGCTAAAATTTTGTCGTCTGGTAAAAGGATAATGCATGTCCAAGGATACTGGTCCCCCTTCATGCTCATACATTAAAATCTTTCCTTGTAAAAAGATCAATGTATAGTCACAAAGTATTATCTGCATTAATATTGCAGGGGTGTCATTGGATACCATACAACTCATTGTAGCCAGCTTTAGGACTGAGTGTGTACATATAATAATTTGTCATCATGAAATTATTGTCATTGTATATAATGCTAATGTGAATCATGTGTACTAAAACAAGAGTGCCACTGTCACAATATACGGCGCCGCATCGCAAAACCCTGACATTATGCGATAGGTCACATGAGAAACATTCTGTGAAAATTTCATCCAAATCTGTCAAGAAACATGGGAGGAGTTGCGTTCACAAGAAATGGACATACGTACGGACGGACGAAGGGATGGATGGACTGATGGACGTATGGACGTAGAAGATGGCACCAATATACGTCACCTCCAGCAGCGTATAAAAATTTATTTGTATGCCAATGTACATAATGTATGGTAAAACTATGTATTGATTGATTGAATGGTGTTTTATGCCGCTTTCAACATTATTTCAGTCATATCACGGCAACAGCTCACATAATTATTCATATTTTCCTGGTTTTCACCAGTATTAGGCTAGGGCTCTGAAGTGGTAAAACTATGTAAAAAAACTACTATCAGTGAAACTATGTAAAAGAATTATAAAAAGAAAAAGCATGATAATCTGAGGCCTCAGGATGATAAAAGAATAATCCTATCATTGTAATGTTTAGACAATCCATACAGTAATATATAAAAGATAAATTTAATTGCTTTGTTGGAAAGTAAATGCACCGTTATTTGTAATCTGTCATTTGTTTATAAAGGAAAGCACCTAAAGGGTTTAGAAAGAATAAAGTGTTTAAAAATGCATTCTTATTTGCAATCTGTCATTTGTTTATGAGGGAAAGCAGCTAGCGGGTTTAGAAAGAGTACAGTGCCTAAAAATTATTCTAATTTGCAATATGTCATTTGTTTATGAGGGAAAGCAGCTAGCAAGTTTAGAAAGAAAAAAGTGCTAAAAAATACAAGGTGGCAGACTGGAGAAAACATCGGCTGCTACCAAATAAACATCACTGGAACAAGAAAATTAGTTTCCAATGAAATTCACTCTGCATATCATGTCATGTCACATCATTAATGAGAGATGTCTGTGAAATATTTTCACTCTTGGACAAGGGGTTCAAGAAATATTGTAGTACATGTTAGCTTTAAATACAAACTTTAGCTTGTGATACCCTGTTTTGCATGTAGTCACATCAAGGTAAACATGTATGAATTATCTTATAAATTAAAGGAACAAGTGACATGGAGTGCACAAAAAAAACACAGACAGACAGACAGACAAATGTAAGAAGCATCTCAATTGGACTTTGAGAGCCTTCATGAAAAATACTGGTTTTGGTATTTACCATTATGGTAATATCTCTAAGTGACAAAGGCTTACAATTTGGACAGGTCTAAAATTCCATCATTTTGTAAAGATTTAAACGTTGACTTCATATAGCTTGACTCCAAGTAAATTATAAGTCAACATCTCACAATAAAAGCCTCTGATGGATTTGAACAAAGTGATAGTCTTAGATTTAATAAATTTTGGCAAAATGTCTAATTAAAATAGAACTGTATAAATGACACAAAAATATTCCGAAAATTAATTGCTCAGACTTTCTTACCTGAATGAGTAGTTTCCTTGCACTGTTCAGTATCCAGGAAATTAAGGTGGTGTTGTAGACATTGGTAGGCAAGAACTAAGCAAAATAAACACTGGCTTTGGTTCAGGAAACATTTTCTTGTAACATAGACAAGGTACAACTTATATACTCCTATTTTTAAGTTATAGCTTTGGTCAGTGTCAGCTAGCCTAATTCTGATAGGGGTCAAGGTTTTTATGTATAAATCTTTGGGGGTGTTTAGATTCCCTTCATTGTAAGTCATGTTTGGACAATTGTAGGCAAGATATTATTTTATGCAAGCTAATTACTGGTATGGGTCCAGGCAAATATGCACCATAATGTACTTTTTTACTGGTATGGGTCCAGACACCATAATGAACTATGGTAGAATTTGCTATACTTCTGGGTTAAGCTTTTTTGTCAGATTGTTAAATGCTACATCAATGGACTTATTTATGCCTCTCAACAAGAAAAGGCAGTATAAGTAGCTTTTATTGACTTTGCAAGCAATATAAGTAGCTTTTATTGACTTTGCAAATTAAACACAGCTGCCCCTGAATAGATCGACAACTTTTCTAGCTTGCCTTGATCCGTCATTGGTGACAGCATAAACTCTTTATTTGTAGACTATTGTCAACCTGAAATTTACCTGGATTTCAGCTAGTACTAGGGTAGCTTGTATAAAATATCTTGACTACAGTTATTCTAACTATTGACTCATACTGGTGAGAATCTTACTCTTCCCAAAAATTCATGGATAGAAAAACCAAAAAACCAAAAATACACTGCGGGTATGAATTCCTAATCAAATTTATATTTCATGTATACTTACTACTGCAGCAAAATCACCCATTTGGCCAGGACAACTTGTCTGAGCAATTCATTTCAAAGACACTGTTTATTGCAGTAAGGTCTTTCCCATATTTTTAAATGTTATCAACTTACCAATGTCATTTTCAGACTAAACTGAAATAGGTTTAACTCTTTACCAAACAATCCCGACTTTTAACAACCCTGAGAAAGAAGTCTTTTGAAAACGTAGGAATAGGAGAAATTGCTGGTAACCAGCATTTTCTCCTTTTACCACAATGTTTTCTACCCTTCCCAAGACAAATTTCAATTTTTGAGCTATACGCATTTTGTCGTCTGCAAATGCTTTCAATTTGGACTGGTCTACAATTTTGTCGATTGGTAAAGATTTAAGTCATCAAACTCTTGACGCCAATGCTGTTACTACAGGAATGTAATCTAATCTATATAAGTTAAGCTTTACATAAGCTATGTATGTGAACGTCACATGTAAACAAGAGCCAGAAATTTTTTGTGTAGTTTTAGTTATGTTACAATTATAATTATCATTTCAACTAGATACTTGTTTGCATAAATCTTCCATCAATATGATGATAAAGGATGATTGCATGTAATGTGAGACCTGTCATCTGATTATGGTAGACATTTGTGTGAATTTTTTTTTTTATGATTTGGTAAGCAGTTGAAGAGATTATGGAGGATAAACAAAAATTATGACACATGGATGGACAGACAGACAGTGATATAGGCAAATTCAATGCAATCAACATGTCTTTCCAAAATAAATTTATGGGACACATAGCCATGTACACCAACTTGTCATTGGAACAAACGCCTTTTCTATACAATACTACATCAGATATTGAGCACTAATATGATTCTACTTTAGCTAAATAATGTCAACATGGTTATGATGGCCCCTTAGAATTTTTAAGGAACATTTCCATGATATAATATTTAATATAATCTGTAATATACTATGTAATATATATTATCTTTTGCAGACATTAACCTCTGAGTATGCGAAGCCTTACCAGGGTCCAGACTTTGGCTATAGGTCAAATGGTGGTAATTTTCCTCATGATTCACCTGGTATTTAGACAAAATTAAGTCAAACTATGTGACAGCTTGCTTTGTATAATGCATCACAAAGTTGCATTTAGCCCCCTTTCCCCAGAGTGCTGCTTACAATATCAATATCTATTCAGTACAAGTGCCTTTTTGTGAAGTTTTATAAGCAGTACAGGTTCTGATGACATGATGAGTGTGACTGATCTTCAGAATTGGACAAAGTTCAAGAGATACTAACCAGCATCAAATTCTGTGTTTTCGACCTTTTAACTGCCGCTATGACCTCGACCTTACAGACAGGTATGCAAAACTTCTACTCTGCATGCCATCAAGTATCAAGACTGACATGTATGGAACAGTTTTAAGACCAGGCAAAGGGTTCAAAAGATATGAGATCAGACCTTTATCTCCTAGCAGAATTGACATTGACATGCAGATGTGATGCAGGACAACAGTATGATGCTATGTAACAAGTATATATACATCAGAGCATATGGTCTTAAGAGAGATGCTATTTTTAAAATGGTTACTTATGTCACTTCCTGTAAAGTATGTGTACCCATATGTTTCTTTCTGCGAAAAATGTGTACCTGGGGCAGGACCAGCTTTGACCCAAAGGACACAATTCGAACAACTTTGACTAGGGACCACATTATGATACTACTGTATTTATCATGCTGTAGGCTCCATGGTTTCAGACAAGAATAAACTAGAGCTGTCACTGAATGTGACTTAATACCCCTGCCAGCCCTTTGACAGAAACAGGCAATTTAACAAAAAATTTTCTAAGTTGAAGGGGAGATTACCCTTGAATCATAGGGAGTAGATGATTGAAAACTGCGTCTTGCACAACTTCAATATATGATCAATATATGTGCAAAGTTTCAATACAATTGAAGGAAAACTGTAGGAGGAATTTGCAACACAAAATTACTAGTATTTTGTACACAGGCGGACACACAGACAGACAGGCTGATTCCAGTATACCCCCAAAAACATTTGTTTTGCAGGGGTATAAAAATGTGTCAAGTTCAAGGGGAGATAATTCCTCAACCAGGAGGAGTTGACACTTGAAAATTGCGTCTTGCAAACCTTCAATATATGATCAGTATATGTGCAAAGTTTCAATACAATTGAAGGAAAACTGTATGAGAAGTTTGCGACACAAAATTACTAGTATTTTATAGACAGATGGATGTAAAGGAAAAAAAAAGAGTCAAGTTCAAGGGGAGATAATTCCTCAACCAGGAGGAGTTGACACTTGAAAATTGCGTCTTGCAAACCTTCAACATATGATCAATATATGTGCAAAGTTTCAATACAATTAAAGGAAAACTGTAGGAGGAGTTTGCGACGCAAAATTACTAGTATTTTGTACAGACGGACACACGGACAGACACACGGACGGACGGACATAAAGGCTGATTCCAGTATACCCCCAAAAACATTCGTTTTGCGGGGGTATAAAAAATAAATTTCTACAGAACACAAAGTAAAACAGGTGACCCCTTTGCAGGCCCATCTTTGACCCAGAAGCACATTTTGAACAACTTGGATTTAAATGAAATATTTTATAATGCCGAGACCAAATATCTGGCTCATGGCCCAATAGTACAAGACAAGGAAAGTAAAAAAGAAAATGAAATTATAACTCTGCAAAATAACTGACCCATGTGCAGGACCTGTTTTGATGATGTTTACTTTATTTATACAAGACCATGTGATGCTACATAATATCAACACACCAGGCCTAATGGCTTTAGAGGAGGTTTTCATTACTTGTATAATAACTATTTTTTTTTTTTTGGAAATATGGTTACCCTGGGCATGGATAGTAAAAAATAATTAATTTTTTTTGTGTCCCAATACTTAGGTCCACAAAAAATAATCATTTTGTCAGCTGTCCCAAAACTATGATCAGACAAGACAAGCTGTCATACTGTAAGTCACTGGCTGCTAACCTGTCGAATATTGCCGACGTTAAAATATTGCTACGTCATTGATTTCAATAAACCTACGATCATTTGCAGCTTGGTCTATTTTTAGACAGATTGGAATTCCAGCGATCAATTTGAGCACTAAGGGTTTAAAAATTCGCCTTTTCTCATTGTTTTCATCGATGATTAACTTGTCACTCATTATTGTCTGTGTCCTGGGATCGCGATGAGGATGTTATTTTGCGTTTTTGCATTTGTAGATAAACTCACAACATATTTTACCTGCTTACGTGAGGTGAACGACGTAAATTCCACTCTGACAAGTACCTGCTTGGACCGTTCACAAATCTGATTGGTTCGTCGATCTTCGATCAATAAACCTTGGGTAAAGTAGAATGCTGTACCTTGATTTCTGTTTATAAACAACGAACCCGATTGACCATGAAATACGTGCATGTCAACTTCGGATGTACATATACACGTTATACATGTTATGTATCTTGGATACAAGTTCATCACATCCTTTTTACACTTATGTGGGATTTCTTTTTGAATTGGGGTTTAAATTAGTTCGCAGGTGATTGGGTTTTTTTGTCTTGAATTGGGAAACTCCCATTGAAATCGGGAGGGTTGGGAAGCATGCTTACGACGTTACGTGTGTAGAAATGAAACTGGGCAAAATAAATAGCCTACTTGTAAACAAGGAATTAATTTATTAGGTATCAAACAGATTGAAAGATTTTTTTTTAAAATAGATATTCACTGTCCCAATTCTTTGGAACAAAAAATACTGATGTCGCTTTGCAATTTTTAGTATGGCCCAAATCTTTGGTTCATGAAAAATAATTATTTTTGAGATTTTTGATGGTGTCCCAATTCTTTGGGTGTCCCAAACTTACGCAAAATACGGTACTCACATAAATGTAAGACTAAAGGCCAAAAATCATCATAGTTTCAGCCAAGAAGATTTAAATAAAACCTGTAGAACTCTATATAGATCAACAGACCTTGGGAACAGCGCCATCTTTGACACTATGTGCAGGACTTGAACAACTAAGATAATTATGGTAACCTTTTAGACTTTTTCTAATCCAAAGCACTTAAGACAACAAAATAAGTGTAGCTAAAATGGTGGAGATTGTCTTTGAAAGGGTGAAAAACATTGTTGGAAAAAAGAAAATGCTGGTCACCACATTTTCTCCTAGTTACTAGTAATGCCTTCCTTCCCCAACAATGTTTTCAAAAGAGCCTTTTTCCTCAAGGTCACTAAATTCAGGATTGTGTGGTACAGGGTAGACTCCAAGACGCCATAGTTTCAGCCAAGATTTAAGATTAAAACATACAGAATGCCATGTTATACATCAAGCCCCCTTCTTCCATGACATGACATTTTATTAGATATAAATAAATAATGATTGTCTAATGCTCATGATAAACAATATAAATATGAAGTATCATAAAATTTTGTCTAGTAGTAAGAGTTATTGGAGCATAATGGAAATATACATTAAGCCCCCTTTTTCCATGACAGGGCATTAGATAAAAAAAAATCCATGACAGCAAACTATGATAAAGATCTCATAAATCTTGTTTCATTAATTTTTCGTCACTGGTTATAGAGGATATGTCAGGATGGATGAACGTTAATTGATTGATTGTATGGTATTAAATGCAGTTTTCATCATTATTTCAGTTATATAGCTGCTGCCAAGCACCTATCCATGCTTTCCTGGAGTTTCTTTTTACCAGTACTCTGCACAATATTTTTCCAAGCCACTGACTGCTTTCCAACATAATGATTACTGAAACAATGATAAGTGGTGAATGAGGAATGAATCTGTCACAATGACTATCATCAATCCTTGGAAAAAAATTGGCAGAGCTGGGGATGGAACCAGCGACCCATTATTCTTGATTCCTGTATGCTACCGACTGTGCAAACAGGGCTCAGCGGATAGATGGACAGATAGACAATGCAAAAACTATTTAAAACTTAAAGAACTACATGTACATGCACAATGACAGACATTTCGAACAGGGCCATCTTTGACCAAGGATGCAGGACTTGAACAACTTTTAGATGAATACTGATCTTTTGATGCTATACACTAGATATTCAGGCTTTGGCCTAACATCTCCATAGTTTCAGCAAAGAAGATTGAAAAAAAAAACAACCTTTTAGAACTACATGTACAACAATAGACCTCCAGAACAGGGCCATTTTTGACACTCGGTGCAGGACTTGAACAACTTAGATGAATAATTAATTTTTGATGCTACATACTTAATATTCAGAGCTTTTCCCCAAACATCTCCATAGTTTCAGCCAAAAAGTTTTTAAAAAAGACGAAAAATATATAAACCCAAGTACAACAATAGACCTTAGGAACGGGACCATCTTTGACCCCATCTGCAGGACTTGAACAACTTTGATGAGTAAGTATCTTTTGATGCTAGATACTTAATATTCAGTCTTTGGCCAAACATTTCCACAGTTTCAGCCAAAAAGATTAAAAATTAATGATAGAACCCCCAATGTACATGTACAAAAACAGACCTTGGGAACAGGGCAATCTTTGACCCCATGTGCAGGACTTGAACAACTTTGAAAATAATTATCTTTTTATTTTATATACTAGATATTCAGACTCTTAGGTCTACTATCTCCATAGTTTCAGCCAAAAACATTAAAAACAAGAGTGCCATCGTCATAATATACGCCGTAGCATCGCAAAACCCTGACAATATGCGATAGGTCACATGATGAGAAACATTCTATGAAAATTTCATCCAAATCCGTCAAGAAATGCTGCAGGAGTTGCGTTCAAAAGAAATAGACGTACGTGTGGACAGACGAAGGGACGGCCAGACGGAGGGACTGACAGATTGAGGAGATGACACCAATATACGTCCCCTCCAGCGACGTATAAAAACAACCTCATAGAACCCAAAGTACAACAACAGACATTGGAAAAAACAGGGCAATCTTTGACCTCATTTGCAGAACTTGAACAACTTAGATTAATAATTATCTTTTTATTTTATAAACTAGATATTCAGACTGTTAGGTCCATAATCTCAATAGTGTCAGCCAAATAGATTTTAAAAATTACAGAACCTCAAGTACAACAACAGACCATGAGAACAGGGCCATCATTGACCCCATGTGCAGGACTTGAACAACTTCTATGAATAATTATGTACTGATGCTAAAAACTTATTATTTAGACTCTTTGGCCTAACATCTTCACAGTTTTGGCCAACAAATTTTTTAAAAATCTTACACAACAACAACAGACAACAGAACTTGGGAACAGGGCCATCTTTGACCTTATGTGTAGGATTTAAACATCTAAGGTAAAGAATGATTATATGTTGCTTCATACTTTGCCAGCATCTGCCAAGGTTCAGCCACAAAGATTTAAAAAAAAAAAACTATAGAACCCCATGTAAATGTACAACAGACCTTGGGAACAGGCCATCTTTGACCCTATGTGCAGGACTTCAACAACTAAGCTAAATAATGCTTTTTTATGCTATGTACTAAACATTTAAACTTTCAGCTGAAACTCTCCATAGAAGATTAAATAAAGAATTATAGAACTCGATGTACTACAACAGACCCTTGGTACAGGGCCAATTTTGACCCCTATGGCAGAACTTGAAGAAACTTATTTTAAGATTCTAGGCTCAACGATTTCAGATGAGAAGAACAGAAAAAAAATTCGTTTAGGAAATCTTTAGTCTAAGGGCATACCATCTTAGACTTCTTGGTTCCAGTCAAGAAGATTGAAAAACAAAAGAAAAAAATTACAACGCTATACAAATGTGACAATCAGGCAGAATTATTTCTCCAAAGAGCACAGTTTAAAACAACCATATATTCATATGTTACCGCAAACACTGCTACATCAGTTTCAGACAGTATTCTAATATGAAAATCCTAAAAATACCTTCATTTATATGCTACTTCGAACAGTGGTACATCCATTACAGACAATATTCTATTGAAAAATCTGAAAATTACCCTCATTTATACGCCATCTAACACAGATACATCGGTTCTGGACAGTATTCTATTAACAAATCCTAAAAAATCCCTCACTCATACGCTACTTCCAACAGGTACATAGGTTGCAAAGAGTATTCCACTGAGAAAACAAAAATTACCCTCATTCATATGTTATTTCAAACACAACTTTTGGATGTACATGTATACTTTATGTATATTGGATACAAGTTTATCACACCCTTTTTACACTTCTATCAGTTTTTTTATGCCCCTGCCATGAAATGGGGGGGGGCATATAGAGTTACCCGTGTCCGTCTCTGTGTGGGTGTGTTAGTCTGTGCGTCCTAAAAATACTCTCATTCATATTGGTTCCAGACAGTATTCTAATAAAAATTTAAAAAAACTACTCTAATTCATGTTACTTCCAACACAGATACATTGGTTCAGACAGTATTCTATAAAAAATCCTAAAAATACTCTTAATATACGCTACTTCTAATACAGATACATTGGTACCGGACAGAATTCTTTTAAAAAATCCTAAAATTACCTTCATTCATATGTTACTTCAAACACAGATACTTCTGTTCTAAATAGTATTCTATTAAAAAAATCCTAAAAATTCCCTCATTCATACGTTACTTCCAACACATGATACATCGGTTCCAGACAGTATTCCACTTAATCCTGAAAATTCCTTCATTGTTACTTCCAAGACAGATACATCGGTTCTAGACAGCATTCCACTGAAAAATCCTAAGAATACTCTCAATTATATGTTACTTCAAACACTGATACATCGGCTCCAGACAGTATTCTAATAAAAAGAAAAACTAAAATACCCTCATTCATACCCTACTATAAACAGTGATACATTGGTTCCAGACAATATTCTATTGAAAAATCCTAAAAATACCCTCATTCATACGCTACTTCCAACACAGATACATTGGTTCCGGACAGTATATAATTAAAAAATCCTAAAAATACCCTCATTCATGCGCTATTTCCAACACAGATACATCGATTCTGGACAATATTCCATTAAAAAATCCTGAAAATACCCTTGTTCATATGTTACTTCAATCACTGATACATAGGTTTTGTACAGTATTCTTATAAAACATTCTAAAAGTACCCCATTCATATGCTACTTCAAACACTGATACATCGGTTCCAGACAGTATTCCATTAAAAAATCCTAAAAATACCCTCGTTCATTATGTTTCTTTAAACACTGATATTTCGTTTCTGGACAGTTTTCTTATAAAAAAAATCCTAAAAATACCCTCATTCATACACTACTTCAAACAGTGGTACATTGGTTGAGAACAATATTCTATTGAAAAATCAGAAAATTACTCTCAATAATATGCTACTTCAAACAGTGGTACATCGGTTCCGAAAAATATTCTATTGAAAAATCAAAGAATTACCCTCAAGAATAGGTTACTTCAAACACATATACATGTTTCAATATACAGGTCAAATTCCTTATAATAGGTGCAATATTGGTGTTATAATTCTTCAGGGAATTCCCTAAACAATCAGAAATTGTTCTGTTTTTGTAAGAAAAGAATAGATTTGGTGTCCAACATTGTTTATATGTATTATTTTCCATATGACAGTCTGAAAGGAAATTACTATCAATGCCAAAATTAGGCAGGATTACACAAATGAAATGCCACCAAAGACTTTTTCACACTTATTTGGTTACTTTTTTACCTTTGAAAGTTGATCAAGTTTATACTTTAATAAATAAATCTTTTTCATGGTTTTGCAAGACGATGAATTCACAGAATTATAATCTGCCATACAAGTTTAGTAATGCTGTACTCAGCAAAATGGAAAGAACTTTTAGATTAAAATACTGAACAGCAGTGTCCTTGAATAATAATATTAGGACTATTTTATGTCCACCTAAATTGTGCGAGCTTAGAAATTTGATTGACTGTGCAGTAGGTTCAGATCCAGTTAGGAAAAAGGCAGGAAGGGTGGGGGAGGGAAGAACGGCAACAAAATGAAGAATAAGCAGTGTCTTTTTTTTCTATTTCAGGCAAGTTCTAGAGCAAACCTGTAACTTTCATTTAACAGCAAAGTGGACATCAAACTGAAATATATATCCACTTAAAATAACTAGTTGTGGAACCTTACTTTGCTATTGAGCCACCAGCCCTGTCATAATCCAAGAATCACCTTTAACCCCGCATTCCAGAACTCCACATCAAAAGCGAAAGAGGAGTCACACTTACGAGTGCTGTTCGATATGTAATGTGTATTGTACCACAGCGCAATAACGCTTTCAACGATTTCGTGGATGATGAAACGCTTGAATAGCTCTATTCAATACCTTTCCAACGGTATAAACACGAGCCTTTAGCTCCACATTGTTTTAAACTTATAGTCGTTTCATTAGAGCTAGTCGTTGACCACTGTTGTAAGATGGTTGGGAAACGGATTAATAATATTGAAGAAATTAGAGCTTATATAAAAGTTCGCACAAAACTCGGTCATTCGGTAATGTAGATTTTTACTGAATTGGGGGAAGTTTATGGGTCTGATAAGGTATCTTATGGGACAGTTCGTAGGTGGAGAAAGAAATTTCTGACTGGCACAGAGTCCGTCAAAGATGCAGCAAAATCTGGCCGACCTGTGACTTTTAACAGGCAAGGCAAATGTCTCAAAAGTCAGGGAAATAATTGAAAGTGATGGCAGATACACAATTCGTGATATTGCCAATGTTGTTGGCATATCACTATCGCGGGTGCATTTCATTTTGAAGCGTATTTTGAAAGTACGAAAGATTTCTGCCAGATGGATACCGCATATATTGACGGATGACCAAAAACGGGTACGAGTACAAACCGCTAAGCAATTGCTCAAAATGTTTCCCAAATTCAATCAAAGACAATTTGCAAACATTGTTACTGGTGACGAAACATGGGTTCACTATTTCGAACCAGTAAGAAAAATTGGAAACAAAATATGGCTAACTAAACACGGTAGAAGGCCTGTATTTGCCAAAAGAAGCATAAGCACAAAGAAGGTTCTTTATTGCATATTCTTCTCATGTGATGGTATAGCCGTACAAATTCCGGTGCCAAAGGGCAAAATTGTTACAGGTCGGTATTACCGAGATGTTATACTAAAAAAGCTCAAGAAAAGATTATCTTAAACGACGCCCTGTGTCAGGATTTAGGCATGTTCATCTACTTCATGATAATGCTCCATCACATACATCTGAGCTTGTGAAGCAATTTTTGAAGTCGGAGAAGGTTACTGTCTTGCCACACCCACCATACTCTCCAGATCTAGCCCCATGCGACTTTTTCCTTTTTCCAAAACTTAAAAAGTTCTTATCTGGTCGTCATTACAAGTCCCGACAAGTCCTTGGCTCAGCCATCTGTCAGTGCCTCAGAGGTCTACCTAAATCAGCGTACTGTGACGCATTTCAGAAATGGATTCAGAGATTGAAATGATGTATTTCAAACCACGGAGAATATTTTGAAGGGATGTAATGTTCATTTCACTATTTGAGTCGAATACTTTTGAGATATCGTACAATACACATTACATATCGAACAACCCTCGTATATCAAAATAATCTGGGTATAATTTCTCAAAACATGTTTTGGAATCAAACAAAAGTTGATTCTAATCCCTGCAAGTTTCAAAGCAATGGGACAAAAAATGTCGACTTTGTTGAGTAAACAAGAAAAAGTCATCAAACGGCAGCTTTTCCTTAACTGATCATTGGACTTTTCTCCATTTTCGATCAGGTTCAACTCTGTGATGGTACAAATAATCTGTGCAAATTTCAAGAGAATTGGACAAAAGATGCATATTCAAGTATGTACACAAGATCTGCAAATTTTTAACTTTAAATGGCTTTTCCCCATCAAATCAAAAGTTTTTCTTCAAATTCAACAGGATAAAAGCTATTCATGATAAAAAGAAACTGCACAAAGTTTAGGAAAACTGGACCTAAAATGCGGATGTTCCTGTGTAAATAAGATAAAAAAAGAACAGAAAGACAGATGGACAGATAGGCAGCCGACCAAAATTACAATATGGCATGGGCTCTTTTAAACAGAAGGCCAGTAGAGCTATAACTATGAAACTCTTTGCAAAGGATAAGACAGAAAAGGAATCCATGTAAAACAATTCAACCAGGGACAAGTAGTTCACATGGACCTTTAAGCCCTTGCTGTGACCTTAATGTAGTGGTATGTAAACCCTCAATCCTGCATGCTGTCTTATTAAGGCTGAAATTTAAGTGACATATAAGCAAAATTTAGATAATCAACTCAGGGCTTTGGAGCATGCACACAAAAATAAGACAGGTGCCCTGAAAGACAGATAACTCTACCAGAGAAGAGCTGGTGGAGAAGGGTGATGCTCCATATCGGTCTCCTCTGTTTCTGGGGACTCTCACCACCCATATGCCACAGAGGCGAAGGCAGCCACCTATTTCTAAGGCCCCGAGTGGCGGGGGCCCAGCATGGAAACAAACTTAGAAACTATAAAATTCAAGGACCATGACTGGGAAAAAATGATCAAACCAAAACATTGTCAATGTCATCCTTCCCACAAACTTTTTTTTAAAATTCCAAAAAGCTCTGAATTGAAATTAGAAATTAAACTATGACAACGAAAACTTTTATGTCATGCGTTTTTGGTAATTTAACTGAAAATAATGGCTGATTAGATGCAATGCTAATTCATGGTTACAACCAGTCAAACATAGCACTACCTACCTACATACTACCCCTCCAAACCCACCCATTCCCACCGCTACCTGTACCCACCCCTACTCCATCCCTCCCCAAACCCCTTCCCTCCACAAACCTTCCCACCCCCAACCTTCCCCAAACCCACCAAAACCCAACACACAACCAATACCCAACCCGCAATCCAAAATACTTCCTGCCATTCCAAATCCAACACAACTTTAACCAACCCATCTACACTAAGAATACTCTCCCTTCCTATTCCCAAAAGTAGAATAGTGATAGCAATAAAATTACATTTTACATACACAGAGCAATATAGTAAAATGACATGTGGTTCCAGTATTCTTTAGATTTAATAAAGAAGGCTCAGGTACAGCAATGATAACTAGGGTTCTACAATTTCTAAAATGCCATTGTTATAAACAAGTCCTAAATTCAGCATGAAGAAAAGCATAGAATAATGTAAAGCAATAATGAGAAAAACAAAGGAATCCATAACAATGATCTGTGGTGCCAGTAAACTGCCTTTAGCATCACTATCTGATTGATTTTGAAATAAGTGGGTATGAATAAGAAACAGGGACTAGGGCTCTTCATTTGTAGAATACTTCCTGTGCAATATGACTCAGTAAGACTATAGTGTCCAATAAACTATCCTAGACTATGAATGTTTGTTCTTTATGACCCTTTCTGTGAGGTTTTAAGCTTGGAAAATTAAATCTGGCTAGAATAATGTGATTTCTCTTGGACATGGATGAGAAAGTTTTCAAATTGCCTTCCAAATGGTCATCAAGAGGAAATTGTGTTGTAAATGTGTCATGGTTTCTTGAAAAAGTTGACTAAATGAAAATATGTTTAATGATTTTTTTCTCATTTCATAACATTTGACTCAAGAGCTATAATGCAGTCCTTCCTAAAGCAAGATTGGTCTCACACAAGACCATCCAACAAAGCATAAGACATTAAATCATTTCTTTTTTCATTTCTGAATTATGGACTTCTAACAAAACATCATGTTACTCATGGATATTAGAAATTGAGCTTTCCTTCTTTAACAATCTACAATAGTCTCTTAGGAGTTTTTTACTTATATATTCCTGGAACAAAATTCCTGAACATCTGACATTGCATGACATGATTTTTCTTCACATTTTGGTTTCAGATCTGAAACATGAGTGCTTGAGATTTGGAAGTGAAGGACTGAAATTTCCTTGGCTATGGATGAGCACAAACTTTTGGTAACATTAAATTTATAATGTTCTCTAGTCACTTCACACACACAACACACACAAACTATCACTTCTAAATATACACACGTTTTTTTTTTTAAATCCTTTTTTTCACACAAAATAAATTGTTATATATTTTTATTTTTATTTATTTATTTATTTATTTATTTTTTTTTTAAATATTATTATTATTACTTTTTTTTTTTTTTTTTTAATTATTTCCCCCCCCCTTTTTTTTTCTTCTTCTTTTATTCTTATACTTAAAATATTTCAATCTTTTTGTACTTTTCTTTATATATTTTATAGATTTTTTTTTTTTTTTTTCCAACTTTGCTGTTTTTTTTTTGTTTTTTGTTTTATAGCAAGCAGTATGATAAAATATATAAGAGGTCCATAATGGGATTGTACATTTAGTCTCCTTTTTCCATAACATGGCATTTCATTAAATAAAAACAAAGAAAATATACATCAAGCCCCCTTTTCTACGACATGTCATTATATATATATATAGAAAAAAATAGTATAAACATCCTATCCAATGGCAGACATGCATGAAGTTTCATCAATTTTCGTCAAGGACTTTACAAGATATCGCTCTGGGCGGACGGATGGGCAAACAGACTATTACTGGTCCATAATGAAATTATACATTTAGCCCCCTTTTTTCATGACATGGCATTTCATGAAATAAAAACAAATAACTACTGTCTGTGGCTTATGATAAACAACATAAAGATGAAGTTTCACAACATTTTGTCCTGTAGTTAAACAGATATTGTCCATAATGAAAATATACATCAAGCCCTCTTTTTCCATGACATAACATTTAATGAAAAAGGCTGAAATAATGTTATTGGCAGACTATCATAAGGAATACGTATGAAGTTTCATAAATGTTCATGTAGGATTCTGAGTTAAAGAGATATTGATCCCTAATGGAAATATACATGAATCACCCTTTTTCTATGACACCATATTGAATATCAGAACAGCAAAAAAACTCGGTGGACGTCATAAGGAACGAGTGTATGAATTTCCATTAGTTTTTGTCAAGGATTTTAGAAGATATCTGCCCAGAAAAACATGTGACCAGACGGTCATTGGTCCATGATGAAATTAAACATTTAGCCCCCTTTTTTCATGACGTGGTATTTCATGAAATAAAAACAAATAATAATTGTCTGTGGCTTGTGATAAACAATATAAAAATGAAGTTTCATAACATTTTGTTATGGTAAAAGAGATATTGGTCCATATTGGAAATATACATCAAGCCCCCTAATTTTCCATGACACGGCATTACAAAAAACAAGAGTATATATAACTGTGGTGTTGCATGGTCAATCTGGATGAAACGTTTTTTCCTGCATTCCTAATGGTAGTTGATAGATGTGACAAGTTCAATGTACAAACTCTGTATAGTTTCCAAGATAAGACTCAAAACATCAAAAATACATTTTGACCGTGTTACTTAAAAATCACTCCCAGTCTGCCATTTTGCATGGAATCAAGAAAAGAAAAAAACTATTTTGGTGGAATGGGTTATTGTACACATGTATAAAGTTTCATGAAATTCTGTCCAATGGTATTCAAGATATTCTCCCGGACGGAGCACAAACACACGGACAGAAAGACGGACAGACAGACGGACAACGCTAAAACTATATCGCCTTCGATAAAGCCAAATAAAACGAAATAGAAGTTTTTCTATCACTATACATGATCCATGTCAAACTAGAGCTATCACTAAACGTGATCATACCCCCCACCAGCTCCTTGTCACAAAACAGGTCTTTGTCACAGAAAGCAGAATGGTTTAGTACAAAAGTACGAGTTGAAAAAAGTTCAAGGGAAGATAATTCCGCAACAAATCGCACCAGGGTCATGAAAATTGCACATGCACAAGTTCATATATATATAAGAACACTGTGTGTAAATTTTAGTTCAAAACCTGAAAAACTGTCAGAGTATTTCGCCGGACAAATTTGTGTCTACGGACAGACGGACGGACAGACAGCCATAGCGATTCCAGTATACCCACCTCCACTTCGTTAAGACAGGTGACCTGACAGACAGACAACTCTACCAAAGAAGAGCTGGTGGAGAAGGGTGATGCTCCATATCGGTCTCCTCTGTTTCTGGGGACTCTTACCACCAATATGCCACAGAGGCGAAGGCAGCCACCTATTTCTAAGGCCCCGAGTGGCGGGGGCCCAGCATGGAAACAAACTTAGAAACTATAAAATTCAAGGGCCACAACTGAGAAAAAATGATCAAACCAAAACATTGTCAATGTAATCCTTCCCACAAACTTTTTTTTAAAATTCCAAAAAGCTCTGAATTGAAATTGGAAATTAAACTATGACAACGAAAACTTTTATGTCGTGCGTTTTTGGTAATTTAACTGAAAATAATGGCTGATTATATGCAATGCTAATTCATGGTTACAACCAGTCAAACATAGCACTACCTACCTACATACTACCCCTCCAAACCTACCCATTCCCCACCCCTCCCCAAACCCCTTCCCTCCACAAACCTTCCCACCCCCAACCTTCCCCAAACCCACCAAAACCCAACACACAACCAATACCCAACCCGCAATCCAAAATACTTCCTGCCATTCCAAATCCAACACAACTTTAACCAACCCATCTACACTAAGAATACTCTCCCTTCCTATTCCCAAAAGTAGAATAGTGATAGCAATAAAATTACATTTTACATACACAGAGCAATATAGTAAAATGACATGTGGTTCCAGTATTCTTTAGATTTAATAAAGAAGGCTCAGGTACAGCAATGATAACTAGGGTTCTACAATTTCTAAAATGCCATTGTTATAAACAAGTCCTAAATTCAGCATGAAGAAAAGCATAGAATAATGTAAAGCAATAATGAGAAAAACAAAGGAATCCATAACAATGACCTGTGGTGCCAGTAAACTGCCTTTAGCATCACTATCTGATTGATTTTGAAATAAGTGGGTATGACTAAGAAACAGGGACTAGGGCTCTTCATTTGTAGAATACTTCCTTTGCAATATGACTCAGTAAGACTATAGTGTCCAATAAACTATCCTAGACTATGAATGTTTGTTCTTTATGACCCTTTCTGTGAGGTTTTAAGCTTGGAAAATTAAATCTGGCTAGAATAATGTGATTTCTCTTGGACATGGATGAGAAAGTTTTCAAATTGCCTTCCAAATGGTCATCAAGAGGAAATTGTGTTGTAAATGTGTCATGGTTTCTTGAAAGAGTTGACTAAATGAAAATATGTTTAATGATTTTTTTCTCATTTCATAACATTTGACTCAAGAGCTATAATGCAGTCCTTCCTAAAGCAAGATTGGTCTCACACAAGACCATCCAACAAAGCATAAGACATTAAATCATTTCTTTTTTCATTTCTGAATTATGGACTTCTAACAAAACATCATGTTACTCATGGATATTAGAAATTGAGCTTTCCTTCTTTAACAATCTACAATAGTCTCTTAGGAGTTTTTTACTTATATATTCCTGGAACAAAACTCCTGAACATCTGACATTGCATGACATGATTTTTCTTCACATTTTGGTTTCAGATCTGAAACATGAGTGCTTGAGATTTGGAAGTGAAGGACTGAAATCTCCTGGGCTATGGATGAGCACAAACTTTTGGTAACATTAAATTTATAATGTTCTCTAGTCACTTCACACACACAACACACACAAACTATCACTTCTAAATATACACACGTTTTTTTTTTGTAAATCCTTTTTTTCACACAAAATCAATTGTTATATATATATTTTTATTTATTTATTTATTTTTTTTTTTTTTAAAAATATTATTATTATTACTTTTTTTTTTTTTTTTTTTTTAAATTATTCCCCCCCTTTCCCCCCCCCCTTTTTTTTTTCTTCTTCTTTTATTCTTATACTTAAAATATTTCAATCTTTTTGTACTTTTCTTTATATATTTTATAGATTTTTTTTTTTTTTTTTTTCCCAACTTTGCTGTTTTTTTTTTTTTTTTGTTTTTGTTTTATAGCAAGCAGTATGATAAAATATATAAGAGGTCCATAATGGGATTGTACATTTAGTCTCCTTTTTCCAAAACATGGCATTTCATTAAATAAAAACAAAGAAAATATACATCAAGCCCCCTTTTTCTACATGTCATTATATATATATAGAAAAAAATAGTATAAACATCCTATCCAATGGCAGACATGCATGAAGTTTCATCAATTTTCGTCAAGGACTTTACAAGATATCGCTCTGGGCGGACGGATGGGCAAACAGACTATTACTGGTCCATAATGAAATTATACATTTAGCCCCCTTTTTTCATGACATGGCATTTCATGATTTAAAAACAAATAACTACTGTCTGTGGCTTATGATAAACAACATAAAGATGAAGTTTCACAACATTTTGTCCTGTAGTTAAACAGATATTGTCCATAATGAAAATATACATCAAGCCCTCTTTTTCCATGACATAACATTTAATGAAAAAGGCTGAAATAATGTTATTGGCAGACTATCATAAGGAATACGTATGAAGTTTCATAAATGTTCATGTAGGATTCTGAGTTAAAGAGATATTGATCCCTAATGGAAATATACACGAATCCCCTTTTTTCTATGACACCATA
The DNA here is from genome assembly GCA_946811185.2 of Hippopus hippopus. Taxonomy (NCBI): domain Eukaryota; kingdom Metazoa; phylum Mollusca; class Bivalvia; order Cardiida; family Cardiidae; genus Hippopus; species Hippopus hippopus. The sequence goes on from OX328096.1 coordinate 35,324,088, forward strand.
TTGAATATCAGAACAGCAAAAAAACTCGGTGGACGTCATAAGGAACGAGTGTATGAATTTCCATTAGTTTTTGTCAAGGATTTTAGAAGATATCTGCCCAGAAAAACATGTGACCAGACGGTCATTGGTCCACGATGAAATTAAACATTTAGCCCCCTTCTTTCATGACGTGGTATTTCATGAAATAAAAACAAATAATAATTGTCTGTGGCTTGTGATAAACAATATAAAAATGAAGTTTCATAACATTTTGTTATGGTAAAAGAGATATTGGTCCATATTGGAAATATACATCAAGCCCCCTAATTTTCCATGACACGGCATTACAAAAAACAAGAGTATATATAACTGTGGTGTTGCATGGTCAATCTGGATGAAACGTTTTTTCCTGCATTCCTAATGGTAGTTGATAGATGTGACAAGTTCAATGTACAAACTCTGTATAGTTTCCAAGATAAGACTCAAAACATCAAAAATACATTTTGACCGTGTTACTTAAAAATCACTCCCAGTCTGCCATTTTGCATGGAATCAAGAAAAGAAAAAACTATTTTGGTGGAATGGGTTATTGTACACATGTATAAAGTTTCATGAAATTCTGTCCAATGGTATTCAAGATATTCTCCCGGACGGAGCACAAACACACGGACAGAAAGACGGACAGACAGACGGACAACGCTAAAACTATATCGCCTTCGATAAAGCCAAATAAAACGAAATAGAAGTTTTTCTATCACTATACATGATCCATGTCAAACTAGAGCTATCACTAAACGTGATCATACCCCCCACCAGCTCCTTGTCACAAAACAGGTCTTTGTCACAGAAAGCAGAATGGTTTAGTACAAAAGTACGAGTTGAAAAAAGTTCAAGGGAAGATAATTCCGCAACAAATCGCACCAGGGTCATGAGAATTGCACATGCACAAGTTCATATATATATAAGAACACTGTGTGTAAATTTTAGTTCAAAACCTGAAAAACTGTCAGAGTATTTCGCCGGACAAATTTGTGTCTACGGACAGACGGACGGACAGACAGCCATAGCGATTCCAGTATACCCACCTCCACTTCGTTAAGACAGGTGACCTGACAGACAGACAACTCTACCAAAGAAGAGCTGGTGGAGAAGGGTGATGCTCCATATCGGTCTCCTCTGTTTCTGGGGACTCTTACCACCCATATGCCACAGAGGCGAAGGCAGCCACCTATTTCTAAGGCCCCGAGTGGCAGGGGCCCAGCATGGAAACAAACTTAGAAACTATAAAATTCAAGGGCCACGACTGAGGAAAAAATGATCAAACCAAAACATTGTCAATGTAATCCTTCCCACAAACTTTTTTTTAAAATTCCAAAAAGCTCTGAATTGAAATTGGAAATTAAACTATGACAACGAAAACTTTTATGTCGTGCGTTTTTGGTAATTTAACTGAAAATAATGGCTGATTATATGCAATGCTAATTCATGGTTACAACCAGTCAAACATAGCACTACCTACCTACATACTACCCCTCCAAACCTACCCATTCCCCACCCCTCCCCAAACCCCTTCCCTCCACAAACCTTCCCACCCCCAACCTTCCCCAAACCCACCAAAACCCAACACACAACCAATACCCAACCCGCAATCCAAAATACTTCCTGCCATTCCAAATCCAACACAACTTTAACCAACCCATCTACACTAAGAATACTCTCCCTTCCTATTCCCAAAAGTAGAATAGTGATAGCAATAAAATTACATTTTACATACACAGAGCAATATAGTAAAATGACATGTGGTTCCAGTATTCTTTAGATTTAATAAAGAAGGCTCAGGTACAGCAATGATAACTAGGGTTCTACAATTTCTAGAATGCCATTGTTATAAACAAGTCCTAAATTCAGCATGAAGAAAAGCATAGAATAATGTAAAGCAATAATGAGAAAAACAAAGGAATCCATAACAATGACCTGTGGTGCCAGTAAACTGCCTTTAGCATCACTATCTGATTGATTTTGAAATAAGTGGGTATGACTAAGAAACAGGGACTAGGGCTCTTCATTTGTAGAATACTTCCTGTGCAATATGACTCAGTAAGACTATAGTGTCCAATAAACTATCCTAGACTATGAATGTTTGTTCTTTATGACCCTTTCTGTGAGGTTTTAAGCTTGGAAAATTAAATCTGGCTAGAATAATGTGATTTCTCTTGGACATGGATGGGAAGTTTTCAAATTGCCTTCCAAATGGTCATCAAGAGGAAATTGTGTTGTAAATGTGTCATGGTTTCTTGAAAGAGTTGACTAAATGAAAATATGTTTAATGATTTTTTTCTCATTTCATAACATTTGACTCAAGAGCTGTAACGCAGTCCTTCCTAAAGCAAGATTGGTCTCACACAAGACCATCCAACAAAGCATAAGACATTAAATCATTTCTTTTTTCATTTCTGAATTATGGACTTCTAACAAAACATCATGTTACTCATGGATATTAGAAATTGAGCTTTCCTTCTTTAACAATCTACAATAGTCTCTTAGGAGTTTTTTACTTATATATTCCTGGAACAAAACTCCTGAACATCTGACATTGCATGACATGATTTTTCTTCACATTTTGGTTTCAGATCTGAAACATGAGTGCTTGAGATTTGGAAGTGAAGGACTGAAATCTCCTGGGCTATGGATGAGCACAAACTTTTGGTAACATTAAATTTATAATGTTCTCTAGTCACTTCACACACACAACACACACAAACTATCACTTCTAAATATACACACGTTTTTTTTTTTTTTTTTTGTAAATCCTTTTTTTCACACAAAATAAATTGTTATATATATATTTTTATTTTTATTTATTTATTTTTTTTTTTTTTTTTTGAAATATTATTATTATTACTTTTTTTTTTTTAATCATTCCCCCCCCTTTTCCCCCCCTTTTTTTTCTTCTTCTTTTATTCTTATACTTAAAATATTTCAATCTTTTTGTACTTTTCTTTATATATTTTATAGATTTTTTTTTTTCTTTCCCCCAACTTTGCTGTTTTTTTTTTTTTGTTTTTTGTTTTATAGCAAGCAGTATGATAAAATATATAAGAGGTCCATAATGGGATTGTACATTTAGTCTCCTTTTTCCATAACATGGCATTTCATTAAATAAAAACAAAGAAAATATACATCAAGCCCCCTTTTTCTACATGTCATTATATATATATAGAAAAAAATAGTATAAACATCCTATCCAATGGCAGACATGCATGAAGTTTCATCAATTTTCGTCAAGGACTTTACAAGATATCGCTCTGGGCGGACGGATGGGCAAACAGACTATTACTGGTCCATAATGAAATTATACATTTAGCCCCCTTTTTTCATGACATGGCATTTCATGAAATAAAAACAAGTAACTACTGTCTGTGGCTTATGATAAACAACATAAAGATGAAGTTTCACAACATTTTGTCCTGTAGTTAAACAGATATTGTCCATAATGAAAATATACATCAAGCCCTCTTTTTCCATGACATGACATTTAATGAAAAAGGCTGAAATAATGTTATTGGCAGACTATCATAAGGAATACGTATGAAGTTTCATAAATGTTCATGTAGGATTCTGAGTTAAAGAGATATTGATCCCTAATGGAAATATACATGAATCCCCCTTTTTCTATGACACCATATTGAATATCAGAACAGCAAAAAAACTCGGTGGACATCATAAGGAACGAGTGTATGAATTTCCATTAGTTTTTGTCAAGGATTTTAGAAGATATCTGCCCGGAAAAACATGTGACCAGACAGTCATTGGTCCATGATGAAATTAAACATTTAGCCCCCTTTTTTCATGACGTGGTATTTCATGAAATAAAAACAAATAATAATTGTCTGTGGCTTTTGATAAACAATATAAAAATGAAGTTTCATAACATTTTGTTATGGTAAAAGAGATATTGGTCCATATTGGAAATATACATCAAGCCCCCTAATTTTCCATGACACGGCATTACAAAAAACAAGAGTATATATAACTGTGGTGTTGCATGGTCAATCTGGATGAAACGTTTTTTCCTGCATTCCTAATGGTAGTTGATAGATGTGACAAGTTCAATGTACAAACTCTGTATAGTTTCCAAGATAAGACTCAAAACATCAAAAATACATTTTGACCGTGTTACTTAAAAATCACTCCCAGTCTGCCATTTTGCATGGAATCAAGAAAAGAAAAAACTATTTTGGTGGAATGGGTTATTGTACACATGTATAAAGTTTCATGAAATTCTGTCCAATGGTATTCAAGATATTCTCCCGGACGGAGCACAAACACACGGACAGAAAGACGGACAGACAGACGGACAACGCTAAAACTATATCGCCTTCGATAAAGCCAAATAAATGAAATAGAAGTTTTTCTATCACTATACATGATCCATGTCAAACTAGAGCTATCACTAAACGTGATCATCCCCCCCACCAGCTCCTTGTCACAAAACAGGTCTTTGTCACAGAAAGCAGAATGGTTTAGTACAAAAGTACGAGTTGAAAAAAGTTCAAGGGAAGATAATTCTGCAACAAATCGCACCAGGGTCATGAAAATTGCACATGCACAAGTTCATATATATATATATAAGAACACTGTGTGTAAATTTTAGTTCAAAACCTGAAAAACTGTCAGAGTATTTCGCCGGACAAATTTGTGTCTACGGACAGACGGACGGACAGACAGCCATAGCGATTCCAGTATACCCACCTCCACTTCGTTAAGACAGGTGCCCTGACAGACAGACAACTCTACCAAAGAAGAGCTGGTGGAGAAGGGTGATGCTCCTTATCGGTCTCCTCTGTTTCTGGGGACTCTTACCACCAATATGCCACAGAGGCGAAGGCAGCCACCTATTTCTAAGGCCCCGAGTGGCGGGGGCCCAGCATGGAAACAAACTTAGAAACTATAAAATTCAAGGGCCACGACTGAGAAAAAATGATCAAACCAAAACATTGTCAATGTAATCCTTCCCACAAACTTTTTTTTAAAATTCCAAAAAGCTCTGAATTGAAATTGGAAATTAAACTATGACAACGAAAACTTTTATGTCGTGCGTTTTTGGTAATTTAACTAAAAATAATGGCTGATTATACGCAATGCTAATTCATGGTTACAACCAGTCAAACATAGCACTACCTACCTACATACTACCCCTCCAAACCTACCCATTCCCCACCCCTCCCCAAACCCCTTCCCTCCACAAACCTTCCCACCCCCAACCTTCCCCAAACCCACCAAAACCCAACACACAACCAATACCCAACCCGCAATCCAAAATACTTCCTGCCATTCCAAATCCAACACAACTTTAACCAACCCATCTACACTAAGAATACTCTCCCTTCCTATTCCCAAAAGTAGAATAGTGATAGCAATAAAATTACATTTTACATACACAGAGCAATATAGTAAAATGACATGTGGTTCCAGTATTCTTTAGATTTAATAAAGAAGGCTCAGGTACAGCAATGATAACTAGGGTTCTACAATTTCTAGAATGCCATTGTTATAAACAAGTCCTAAATTCAGCATGAAGAAAAGCATAGAATAATGTAAAGCAATAATGAGAAAAACAAAGGAACCCATAACAATGACCTGTGGTGCCAGTAAACTGCCTTTAGCATCACTATCTGATTGATTTTGAAATAAGTGGGTATGACTAAGAAACAGGGACTAGGGCTCTTCATTTGTAGAATACTTCCTTTACAATATGACTCAGTAAGACTATAGTGTCCAATAAACTATCCTAGACTATGAATGTTTGTTCTTTATGACCCTTTCTGTGAGGTTTTAAGCTTGGAAAATTAAATCTGGCTAGAATAATGTGATTTCTCTTGGACATGGATGAAAAAGTTTTCAAATTGCCTTCCAAATGGTCATCAAGAGGAAATTGTGTTGTAAATGTGTCATGGTTTCTTGAAAGAGTTGTAAAAGTATTAACTAAATGAAAATATGTTTAATGATTTTTTTCTCATTTCATAACATTTGACTCAAGAGCTATAATGCAGTCCTTCCTAAAGCAAGAGTACTTTTGACCAACAGCTATAATTTCAACAATCCTGGGTAGAAAGGTTCGCCAAATATTACTGCATACCAAATATAACAAGTATGGTCTCACACAAGACCATCCAACAAAGCATAAGACATTAAATCATTTCTTTTTTCATTTCTGAATTATGGACTTCTAACAAAACATCATGTTACACATGGATATTAGAAATTGAGCTTTCCTTCTTTAACAATCTACGAAAGTCTCTTAGGAGTTTTTTACTTATATATTCCTGAACAAAACTCCTGAACATCTGACATTGCATGACATGATTATTCTTCACATTTTGGTTTCAGATCTGAAACATAAGTGCTTGAGATTTGGAAGTGAAGGACTGAAATCTCCTGGACTATGGATGAGCACAAACTTTTGGTAACATTAAATTTATAATGTTCTCTAGTCACTTCACACACACAACACACACAAACTATCACTTCTAAATATACACACATTTTATTTTTGGTAAATCGTTTTTTTTCACTTTTTTTCCCATAAAATATATCGTTTTCTTTTTCTCTTTTTTTTTAAATTTTTTTTTTAATTATTATTATTATTTTTTTTTTTTTGTATTATTATTACTATTATTATTTCTTTTTTATTATTATTTCTTTTTTTTTTTTTTTTTTCTTCTTTTTTTCTTATACTTAAAATATTTCAATCTTTTTGTACTTTTCTTTATATATTTTATAGATTTTTTTTTTTTCAACTTTGCTGTTTTTTTTTTTTTTTTTGTTTTTTATTTTATAGCAAGCAGTATGATAAAATATATAAGAGGTCCATAATGGGATTGTACATTTAGTCTCCTTTTTCCGTAACATGGCATTTCATTAAATGAAAACAAAGAAAATATACATCAAGCCCCCTTTTTCCATGACATGTCATTATATATATATAGAAAAAAATAGTATAAACATCCTATCCAATGGCAGAAATGCATGCAGTTTCATCAATTTTCATGAAGGACTTTACAAGATATCGCTCTGGGCGGATGGATGGGCAAACAGACTATTACTGGTCCATAACGAAATTATACATTTAGCCCCCTTTTTTCATGACATGGCATTTCATGAAATAAAAACAAGTAACTACTGTCTGTGGCTTATGATAAACAACATAAAGATGAAGTTTCACAACATTTTGTCATGTAGTTTAACAGATATTGTCCATAATGAAAATATACATCAAGCCCTCTTTTTCCATGACATAACATTTAATGAAAAAGGCTGAAATAATGTTATTGGCAGACTATCATAAGGAATACGTATGAAGTTTCATAAATGTTCATGCAGGATTCCGAGTTAAAGAAATATTGATCCCTAATGAAAATATACATGAATCCCCCTTTTTCTATGACACCATATTGAATATCAGAACAGCAAAAAAACTCGGCTGACATAAGGAACAAGTGTATGAATTTCCATTAGTTTTTGTCAATGATTTTAGAAGATATCTGCCTGGAAAGACATGTGACCAGACGGTCATTGGTCCATGATGAAATTAAACATTTAGCCTCCTTTTTTCATGACGTGGTATTTCATGAAATAAAAACAAATAATAATTGTCTGTGGCTTGTAATAAACAACATAAAAATGAAGTTTCATAACATTTTGTTATGGTAAAAGAGATATTGGTCCATATTGGAAATATACATCAAGCCCCCTAATTTTCAATGACATGGCATTACAAAAAACAAGAGTATATATAACTGTGGTGTTGCATGGTCAATCTGGATGAAATGTTTTTTCCTGCATTTCCTAATGGTAGTTGATAGATGTGACAAGTTCAATGTACAAACTCTGTATAGTTTTCAAGATAAGACTCAAAACATCAAAAACACATTTTGACCATGTTACTTAAAATCACTCCCAGTCTGCCATTTTGCATGGAATCAAGAAAAGAAACAAGAGGGCCATGATGGCCCTGTATCGCTCCACTGGCTATAAAGTAAAAACACTACAAGCCAAACATTACAATATTCAGCAAATTGATTTCAAACACGAGGACATGCAAACATTTTTCTATCTAATCCTACAAGAAAGTTGTGATCCATGGGCAAAGCCAATTTTGATCGCAAAGCTATAATTATTTGAATCCTGGTGGAGGTCCACAATATAAAGCTCCATACCAAATAATTCAGTTCTTGAATGTTATAAACAAGAAGATTTTCAAATTTTTCTCAATTTGGGCACCCTTGATAGAGACCCCCTAGATAAAGCTAAATGCAAAATTTGATAGCCCTAGCCCTTATAGCTAGATGCGAAAGATTTTCCTATATAAGCCCGCCCATGTAAAACATGTTACCCCCTGGAGCGAAGTCAAATTTGACCCTCGGCTATAATTTGGACACCCTTGGTACAGGTCCACTAGATAAAGCTACATGCCAAATTTGGTCGCCCTAGGCCCCATGGCTAGGTCAAAGAAGAATCTTAAAGTTCTCCCTATATAAGCCCATGTAAAACTTGTTACCCCCGGGCAGGGCCTAATTTGACCCCAGGGCTATAATTTGAACAATCTTGGCAGAGGTCTACTAGATAAAGCTACATGCCAAATTTGGTAGCTCTAGGCCCAATGGCTAGGTAGAAGAGGAATTTTAAAGTTCTCCCTAAATAAGCCCATGTATAACTTGTAACCCCCGGGGCGGGGCCAATTTTGACCCCAGGGCTATAAATTGAAGAAACTTGGTAGAGGTCCACTAGATAAAGCTACATGCCAAATTTGGTAGCCCTTGGCCTTACGGTTTCAGACAAGAAGATTTTCAAAGATTTTCAAAATTTTTCAGTTTTGTTGCCATGGCAACCAGAGTTTTTGAAGGAATTAAATTCTTTCAAGAATTTCTGAAGAGGACCATGGCAGGATCATTTCTGTGAAGTTTCATCAAAATTGGATGGGTAGTTTCAGAGAAGAAGACGTTTTAAAAAAAAGTTAACGCACGGACGGACGGACGCACGGACGGACGCACGACGGACAACAGGCCATGACATAAGCCCGCTGGCCTTCGGCCAGTGGAGCTAAAAACTGTTTTGGTGGAATGGGTTATTGTACACATGTATAAAGTTTCATGAAATTCTGTCCAATGGTATTGAAGATATTCTCCCGGATGGAGACACAAACACACAGACGGAAAGACAGACAGACAACGCTAAAACTATATCGCCTTCGATAAAGCCAAATAAATGAAATAGAAGTTTTTCTATCACTATACATGATCCATGTCAAACTAGAGCTATCACTTAACGTGATCATACCCCCCCACCAGCTCCTTGTCACAAAACAGGTCTTTGTCACAGAAAGCAGAATGGTTTAGTACAAAAGTACGAGTTGAAAAAAGTTCAAGGGAAGATAATTCCGCAACAAATCACACCTGGGTCATGAAAATTGCACATGCTCAAGTTCATATATATAAGAACACTGTGTAAATTTTAGTTCAAAACCTGAAAAACTGTCGGAGTATTTCGCCGGACAAATTTGTGTCTACAGACAGATGGATGGACAAATGGACAGACAGACAGCCATAGCGATTCCAGTATACCCACCTCCACTTCGTTAAGACAGACAATTCTACCAAAGAAGAGCTGGTGGAGAAGGGTGATGATCCTTATCGGTCTCTCCTGTTTCTGGGGACTCTTACCACCCATATGCCACAGAGGTGAAGGCAGCCACCTATTTCTAAGGCCCCGAGTGGCGGGGGCCCAGCATGGAAACAAACTTAGAAACTATAAAATTCAAGGGCCACGACTGAGAAAAAATGATCAAACCAAAACATTGTCAATGTAATCCTTCCCACAAACTTTTTTTTAAAATTTCACAATTCAGGTAATTCCGCAACAAATCACACCAGGGTCATGAAAATTGCACATGCACAACTTCACATATATAGGAACACTGTGTGTAAATTTGAGTTCAGTACCTGAAAAACTGTCAGAGTATTTTGCCAGACAAATTTGTGTCAAAGGACAGAAGGACGGACGGACAGACAGACAGACAGCCATAGCGATTCCAGTATACCCCCCTCCACTTCTGTGTGGGGGGTATAATAAAGGTAATCTCTACTCTAATCTTGGTCTAGAATGAAGCAACAGACAGCATGGATTTAAGATCAGACTGCACTTTTCAAAATAATAGAACTGTGCACAATTTGAATGAACAACAATGATCAGGCTTAACTCTTTACCACACAATCCCGACTTTTAACGACCCTGAAGAAGAAAGCTTTTGAAAACATTGTGAGAAAAGGAGAAAATGCTGGTAACCAGCATTTTCTCCTTTTCCCACAAAGTTTTCTACCCTTCCCAAAACATGTTTCAATATTTGAGTCACATTTGTTTGTCATCTGCAAATGCTTTCAATATGGTACTGTCTAAGATTTTGTTGTGTGGTAAAGAGTTAAAGCCCTGAATGTATAAAAAAGTGGAATTTTTCACTGACTGGGCAGAAAACATTGTTGAAAAATGGAGAAAATGCTGGTTTCTCATTTTTCCACTGTGTTTTCATAAACCCTCTGTCTCAGGGTCGTTAAAACAGGATTGAAAGGTAAAAGGATAAAACAAGGCCACATAAGGAGAATATTCCAAGTGGCATAATCTCTGATGTACAGTATATTTTGTGAGGTATTCTTGTGAGAATAGCCTTGAAATTACGTTATTTATCAGGGCCAAAATCACTATAAACCTGGTGATTTGCCTGCAAGTTCAATCACCTCTAGGAACATACCGTGTTGGTAACCTGTTGATGACAGCATGACACTGGCATGTCACTATCACACAAGTGGGGTGTGATGGGACATTTCTGGCAATCTTCAGAACATCACTGATGACAAGCCGTTGGTATTCCATCCCAAAGCGGGGCGTAACCTCGAAAGTCTGTGGTCACAGCACACAATACAGCTTCTTTTCCAGGATAAAACCAGGGAAACATCAGGTGTATGAGAATGTTAACCCATTTCTAGGGTGAAAACACCCTCTGATTACCAGCTACACTTCACTGGGAGGAACCCAGCAAATACTGTGATGATTGTGAGAGTGGGGCTTTAACAAGAGACTTGGGCTGATCTTACTTAAAGTAGATTCTGAATTTGTGTTATCTGACCTTTCTTGAATTGCATAAAAGAGTCTAGTTACTAAAAATCATGAGCCAAGTACAACTTAAAGTTCATTCTGCAGATATGGTAGATCAAGTTCAGACTGCACAGAGCATGCAGTATCATCTGTGATGTGCAATGCCTGATGTTTTGTTTGGTATTCTGATGAAATCAACCTTGAACTTACATGATCTATGCCTGTTCTATTGATTTTAATGGTCCTTTTTCTTATTGGGCAGGCACTTTCAAGGGTCAAGCTTATACCATTAACCACCCCCCCCCCTTTAGAAAATTCTATCTACTCTTACTTGTACACTTGTACACTGCTAAAGAAATGAAGATCAAGCTTGTATATGTTATGCCTTAAATGTAGAGAGACTTACACATAAAAATACTGTTCAACAAATGGAACAACAGGCCCAGGAGGGCCTAAATCGCTCTACCTGCAATTACTGACCAGTATAGTGAAAGAAGCAGTTAAATTTATGCTAAATTTTCGTACAGTATGTATCATCAGCTTCAAGCCATAAGGGAAAATTCTCTGATTCCTTTAAAACAATATTTCAGTAAATTTCTGTCATTTTCTAACATCTATTAGTCACTAATGCTAAAATAAAAAAAAACAGGTTTGCACTGGGCCTTAATACGTGCCAGTCGGAGTAACAGAATAAAAACAGCCTAATACATATCTTGCAAGGGACAAATAGGGCAATGATCAAGGAAAATCCTCAAATCTTTAGAAATCAGTCCAAATTCAACAGGGCTTTATTAATCACTGTAATACACAATAGCATCAAGCTTTAAAAAAAGTGCAACAAATAATTTGGACTTCGTCTTGTACACAAGAATGAGTCAACAAATACAGTATCTTTGAAATACTGAGGGAAAATGGCAATATGCTTGTAAACAACATTTTCACAACATTTTGTACCATTTTTAAAGACAATTTTCACTATTTGTTTTCTACAAATCCTTTCAATTTGGTTGTGTCTAAAATTATGTTGTTTGGTAAAGAGTTAATACAAATAATCTGTGCAAGTTGCAGAAATATCCCAAAAAACAAAAAAAATGTAGACCTTATTGTGTAAAAAATCGAACTTTCCCTACCTGTTGGATTTTCTTAAAGTTCAAAGGGTTTCACACTATGGATGAATTGAATAATGTGCATAATTTTTAAAAAGATCAAACTACAAATGTTGACTACATCACAAATATAATTTACATAAATGGACAGATGGATGGATAGATGACAGAAACCTTGCCTTGGCACTGGCTCTTCTGGCCTTAGGCCTGTAGAGCTAAACAATCCACTCCTTGAATTTTCTCTCCTATTAACTCTCTAAACACAAATTTGAAAATAACTTCAATAAAGTGCAATAATAAATGAATTTTGTAAATAAACCCTTATGATTGTATGGTGTTTGATGCCGTTTTTCAACATTATTTCAGTTATATTGCTGCAGCCAGACCTATCTATGCTTTCCTGGAGTCTCTTTTACCAGTACTCCGCACAATCTTCTTTCCAAGCCACTGGCTGCTTTCCCATGTAATCATCGTCGAAACAATAGTCAGCTGTGAGAGAGGAATGAATCCTCAGAAAGAAATTTGCCAAGCCGGGTGTGGGGGGTTCATAAGGTCGTAAAAAATCTTAAAAGCATGTTGTAAAAAAAAAAAGGGTAGAAATTTTTTTTATCAATTTCACAAAAACTTTCCAAAACTTTATTTGCTCTGTTTAGCATCAGGGAAATTCCAGTCAGAAAAAGTGCAGAGTTGATTACTCAACGGGAGACAGAATAGTGGAAGTCTTATGTCTTAAATGAAAAGACCAAGATTTTCAGTTTCTCAGCACAAAAGAGGAGATATACTGCCTCTAAAGTTGGATCAAAACAAACCAGAATGGTTATTGATCTTTCAGGGGCAGACTGTTTTAAAAAAATATCATCCTCTCAAGCTTTATTTTCTCTACCAGAGATATCAAAGCTCCTAGTACATTAATTGTCACCAGCCAGTTTAAAAAAATTATTTGAGGGTTAAAATCCAAACAGTAAGTGCAATGGTAAGTAAAAATATGCAAACCATATACTGATTTGGATCCAGGAAAAACTCTTCATTTAAGATGTATTTTGAATTTGGTATGACTGAAATTAGCTCCACAAGTATTAGGTTATAACAAGGGCCAATATCAGCTACTCTAATACTGGTAAGAGTCTAGGTTGTATCCATACAGTTAAGGAAGAGTTTGAGTTACGCCATTTTAAGTCCTGGTTAGGACAATTTTAGGCAAGATTTGTCACACAAGCTGGTTACTTTTCAAGGTCCAGGAAAAAATTCCCCCGAAAAATATATTCAGTTATAACTCGCCTAGTACTGGTCTTTACACATTTTTTGCAGTCTAGTCTTGATCTCTGCGATATGTTAAATTTATTTAAATCACCATCTTTGATTAGAAGGTGAAAAAAGTCCACTGATGTGGTCTGTAAAAATGGTCTGTCCTGTAGGTGATTTACTTGTTAATTATTTTCCATTTCTTCATTTTGAAGAAATACCTCAGATGTGTAAGGTTGACTGTACACTTGAACACAGCTGCCCCTGAATAGACCGACAACTTTTCTAGCTTGCCTTGATCCGTCCTTGGTGACAGCATCCTCACCCCATCTGTGGACAGTTGCCAACCTGCCATTATCCTGGCCAACCTGCCATTATCCTGGACTTAAGCCAGTACTAGTCTAGCTTGTATAAAATATCTTGCTAACTATAACTGTACAAACCATGACTTATTCTGATGGAAATCTTACCCTCCCAAAAATCTATTGATAGAGAAAGATAAGGGCTATTGTAATGAATTCTCTACAATTATCTGCATTGAATAGAGACAAATAAATCATGCTGGGATTACTTTCCTACAATTATCTGCCCCTTAATAGGTCAACAAGCTTTCTGGAGTGCCTTGATCCTTCGTTGGTGACAGTCTATTTCAACTTTTCTGTTCATAATACGAAAATCCTTTGGATTTTAGAAGATATAACTCACTACTTTGACTTCAGCGGTGTTAAAAAGAAAATGAAATGTATTTTCGTGTTTTTTCATGACACTGTCAAGTTTTTTATAAACAAGAGGATGACAATGGTTCTATATTGCTCACCTGAATTAACTTGGAAAGGTAAGTTTCCTACTGACAAATTCCATTCTTTTATGGTCAAAAACAATGATCTTCTGCTTTACTTTTTTTTTTCTAAGATTTTGTGCATGATCTGCAGATGAAAACAGATCACATGGCTTGTATTTATCGTTCTAGCTGATAGATTCTTTAGAAATTTTGATTCTTAACCAGTCTATGGAACTATCTGTAATACTTGTAACCACAGGGAGGTGGACCATCAGTGATCAAAGTGACCCAATTTGATAAGGGATCATCTTATGATAATACATACCAAATATCAAAACTCTATGCCTAATGTTACAGACAAAAAGATTTTCAAAGTTTTCACACAGAAATGTATACAAAATAATAGCTTGAAAATTTGCCTTAAAAAAAAAATAGTTCAAAGGTCAACTTATGATAACCATTTTAACACAGTTTGTTACACCCTTATACTGGTTATCTAGGCAAAGTTTGACAATAAGACCAGGGCCCAGTTTTAACAAAAAAACTTATGTCTCTTATTTTACTCAAATCCCCTAACTTTTGACTTAAGTTTGGTATTTGAAACACATTTCACTAATATTAACAGACTGTCGTTTCATTCTAAAATACTGAGTTGACACAACATTTCAGACTGAGATGAGCAAAATATAGACTTACATCAGCTCAGACTCAAGTCCAATAGTTTGCTGAGTTGAGCCCGAAATGTTGTGTCACCTCATGATTTGAGAATGTCACTCAAGTCTGTAAATCTTAGTAAAATGTGTCTCAAATAATAAACTCAAGCTAAGCTGCAATATAAGTTAGTTGATTTGAGTACAAAAAGAGACCTAAGTTTTTGCATGAAACTGGGCCCCCATTTCACGCAAAAACTTAAGTCTCTTATTTTGCTCAAGTCTGTTGAAAGACCCCATTTCCAGCTTATCTTAAGTCTGTTACTTGAGAGTTGAGACCCATTTTACTCATATTAACAGACTTTAGAAACATTCTCAAATCCTAAGTTGACACAACATTTCTCACTCATTTCAGCAAAATAATGGAATCAAGTCTGTTAAAATGACTTCAGTCAATTATTTTGACAAGATGAGACTGAAACACTGAGTCAACTTGGGGTTGGAGAATGTTTCTAAAGCCTGCAAGTCAACTTAACCCTTTACCAAACAATCCCTGGTTTTCATGACCCTGAGAAAGAAGCCTTCTGGAATCATTGTGGGAAAAGGAGAAAATGCTGGTAACAAGTATTTTCTCCTTTTCCCACAATGTTTTCTTCCCTTCCCAAAACAAATCACTTTTTTAGTCACATTAATTATGCCGTCTGCAAATGCTTTCAGTTTGGACTTGTCTTAAAGTATGTTGTTTGGTAAAGAGTTATGTTAGAGTCTGTTAGTGGACCAGAGCAAAATAAGAGTTAAGGTTTTTTTGTGAAACTGGGCCCAGGTTTTTGCTATTTCAGCACGAGAATCATCTTGGTTCTTGTCCTGAATAAGAATAACTCTTTATAATTCATCTCTGAGTTTAATCACTACTTTCATTTGGCTCAGTTGTTTCTAAAGACAGGCAATTTATGTAACTAAGGGTGGACAAGTGCATGGACTACAAGCAATCACAATTAACTGTAGAGAAGTTTCCATTGGCTGTCTCTGCCGTTACAAAAGGAAACTCTTCTAGGTGAGCAATTTTTCCATTTGCCTACATGTATTTTTATTTATAATCTTGTCTTCATTTTAGGTAAAATAGATACAAACTTATTCTGCATTTCTCTGGCAGCATAAAAATTAGAGTAGTCAAAAAAATATGTGGGGATAATGGTATAAGCTTGACCTCCTTACTCTTAATCCTGTACTGAATAAAGCTTTGAAAAAATTGTGAGAAAAGAAAATGCTGGTTACCATTGCAAAGAAAAATCCATCAAAATTTCAATTTGTCTGTAAACAAGTCTAGTTTTTTTCTCATTTGGTTAAGAGTTAACCCTTTACACAATAATTTGTGATTTTAAAATCCTAAGTAAGGAAGTTGAGGAAACTAGAGGCCCTTGTGGGTCTGAAGTGCTCTACTGGCTGTAAGTTTGCTTACTAGTATTTTCTAGCGAACTATCATTGATGTTAAAAGGAAAAAGACAAAAACACTGACAAAACATGGTGTGGAGGGGGGCTATAATTGGGCTTGAATCCACTAATACAGCATAATAAGTAGGCATGAAGAATTGAACAATTTGTGAAATAATCAAAGTAGAATTTGTTGAAACCACTTGTTTGGAAATCTGACAAGGATTTAGTACTTGTTAGATTGCTGCTCATTATGACAAAATTTTTGGATTTCATGCAGTTTACATGAACCAACAATGTGGACTTTGTTGAATAAACAAGACTTAGTCATCAAATGGCTTCTTTTCCTTAACTGATGCTGGATTTTCTTCATTTTCAAAAGCGTAAAATCCCTTGATGATTATACAAGTGATCTGTGCAAGTTTTAAAACAATTTGATCAAAATTGCCTACTCAATCAAGTAAACAAGAAATGAAAGTCAAAATGGCTACTTTTCCTAACAGGGTTAAAGCTACTGATGATAAAAATAACCTTTGCAAGTTTCAAGAAAATCTGACAACAAATGTAGTCTTAAATTGTGTAGGCAAGAAAGACAAATGCTTAACTTTAAATGGCTACTTTTCCCTTCCTAACTGTCACATTTTTTTCAAAATCGATAGAGTTAAAGCTATTGATATTACAATTGATCTGTGCAAGGTTTACAAAAAGCTGACCACAAAGGCAGACTTTATTGTGAAAACAAGAAATGCAAATGTTCTACTCCAAATGGCTAATTTATCCTTTTTAATCGTCAGGTTATTTTCAAAATCAATGGGGTTCAAGCTAATGATGATATAAAGAAACTGTGCACGTTTCACAAAAATCCAACCGCAAAATGTGGACCTCATTGCATCAACAAGAATTGTAAATTTTCAACTTTTTATGGCTATTTTTCCCTTACTAATTGGGACATTTGTTTCAAAATCAATAGGGTTTGGGCTATTGATGATGTTCAGAAACTGTATAAATTTTATGAAAATCTGTCAAAAAATTTGGACTTCAATGATTAAACAAGAAAAAGACTAACAAACAAACGGACAGACTGACTAGGAAAACCACACCATGACATACCGTATTTCCCCTAAGTATTCGGACACCCTAAATTTTCGGACAGCATTAATTATTTGCCAAAATAATTTATTTTTTTGTCCCTAATTTCGGACACTTAGTAAAATGTCTGGCCCTTAATTTTCGGACACAAAATTATAATGGTTTAGAAGTTGGAGGAAGACCCGCAATACTCTTTCCCAAAGGACAAATTTTAGACCCTTCCAAACTCAAAGAGTTTGCATACGACAATTTTAAATTTTAAAAGTTATTAAAATCGCGGAAAGTTCTCCAAAGGGGTAGAAAACACGGTGAGATAAGGATAAATTGCTCATTTCGTAAGACTTGTACTGCAGACACGTAAAATCAAGGGCTTGTTTGGGAGAGGGTTAATTAGTAAGTACCTGAGAATCATAAATCGATCTTTGTTTTAAGGATTAATCCTTTGTATGGCATCTGATGATCGTGGTAAACTGAATACGAGTGCTAATTTGTGTTACACGGGCTAGATATTTATGTCAAAAACCGTGACGCATTAAAGTCATAAATTTTAGCGATAAATGCTGCAAGATACACTTTTAATACATAACGATATTGATAGCTGTAACGCCCTGTACACAGTTTGACATATTGACAAGGAGACGAATGTGTATGAACGGTGTAACCTGGTTTGGTTAGGTCAAGATTAACCCTTACCAATTCACGACCCTGATATAGGATTATCTAGAAAAAAAAAAAAAAAAAACATATGGAAAAAGGGAAAATAGCGTAAAAGGGGCCTGAAATATATTTTTTCCAATTTAAATATTTTCCAGGTGTAGATACAGAATCACATGAGTGGTAAAAATTGACAAAAATAAATGATTGGTTATCACTAATTTAACCAATCAAATTACTAACAAGCGAGTATGTGCGGTACTTGATCAAACATTCAGCGGCATACTACGTCATCCTCTTTGATCTTGGATTGTGTAGGGGAAATAATTAAAGCGTATTTCAGTGAGAAAAACATTTGCAAACATTTGTACTGTCATTAAACTTTTAATTGGGAACTAAAGTGATTGACAGGTATTATTTGTCATACCGATACTTACTGTTAATTGACACCGTAAAACTGTAGATAATGGATCGTTAATAATTAAAATGTTCTTTGATACAGTGCGTAATGAACCGAAGTTTTCAGATAGAGATTTCCATCATCAATTCATCCCTAAATTTTCAGACAGTAAGACAATTATTTTTGTAAATTTTCAGACACTAAAATAAATAATTATTTTTTCCCGTCCGAATACTTAGGGGAAATACGGTAAGCTCTGCTGGCCTTTGGCCAATAGAGCTAAAAATTGAGAGCAGACAGCATTTTATTTGTTTGTGTATTGTTTTCTTCCTTTTGAAAGACAAATCTTATCAATGGAATCACAAGGAATTTTTGATTTGCAAATACTTTCACTTTCGATGATCGAAACGTTTGGAAAGAGATAAAGTGCCTGCCAAATATGAAAAGGATATCTTAA
This sequence comes from Hippopus hippopus, assembly GCA_946811185.2. NCBI lineage: Eukaryota > Metazoa > Mollusca > Bivalvia > Cardiida > Cardiidae > Hippopus > Hippopus hippopus. Next base: position 35,343,025 of record OX328096.1, read on the forward strand.
ATCAATAGACAAGACACAGATATTGCGACTTCAAGGTTTCTTTCACCATCATACTTCACAAACTGTCAGACAGTGTACATCAAAAATGTGACTGCATGTTCTGTACAGTCTGATCTTAATCTACACTCTGCAATAGGAACTAAAAGTTGTACTTGACTCTAAAAAATTCAAAATCTACTTTACTTAGAGTCATCCCAAGTCTCTAATTAAATCCCATTCTCACACTCACAGTCATGATAATGGTCTGAATTCCTCATGGTGAAGAGTAGCATGTATACCTGGGGCATTTTCCCCGAAAAAATGGGGTAACACTCTCACAGACCCAATGTTACCTGGTTTTGTCCCAGTTCAAGAAGCTGGATTGCATGTTCTGACCAAAGGCTACCGGGGTTTAGCCCTAGTTTGTGACAGACTACCGCAGGTTTGCCGCCAGCGATGTTCCAAAGATTGACAGAATCGTCCCATCTCACCACATTGGTGTGTGGGTGCCACACCGTTGACTTGCTGGCATTCACAGGTGATCAAAACAGAGTGTGCCCCTAGAGATGATTCAATTTAGTTCCAAATTACCAAGGTGTATCTCTGTTTTGGCCCCAACAGAAGGCTGCTTTCACCAGAGAAGGGTTTAAGTGCCTGCTATATAAATAAAATGACAATTTGAGAAAGAAAAGCACTGTAGTCATACATTGCTCACCTAAGTTAATAAGAGCTAAAACTGCATGACTCATACTAGCTCAGAGTTTGAATCTTGATTGTTCTATCTTCATTAGGTAATAGCGAAATGTGCTGTAAATGAATAGTACTGTTATAATCTAACTGCTAAAACCTATTGCCAACTGAACTTCCACAAACATAGTTCAAAGAGTGTTGAAGAAACTGCAGGTTTCACTCTTCCTGTTTATAGTAACAGTGTACATGACAATGTTTTACATCAATGAAGGTGTGCACATCATCTGCATATAAAGATCTATATTACAGTGAAGTTTCACAGCCATAACTCATGGAATGTTAAAAACTACAGGACTAAAGGAAGAATTTTGAAGTTCTTACAATAGAACACTATGTAAAATATGAGACCCCTGGGACTGGACAATCTTTAACATCTTTGGGTATAATTTGAACAAATTTGAGAATGGATCAACCTATGTAGTAGACACATACCAAACATCAACATTCTATGTTTTTGGGTATCAGACAAGATTTTTTTCTACCTTTTTCCTCTTATTACTCCATGTTTGACCTGTGACCAATATGGCAGGACATTATTTTACCCCAGGGACATATAATGAAGAACTTTGACTAACAACTATCCTATCATGCTAAATATCAAGTATCAACATTCCAAGTCTTGTGGTCCTAGAAAAGAAAACCTTCAAAGTCTTTGATACATATATAGCACAGAACATAGAATCCCATAAACAAGAACTGTCATCATACAGCACAATTCACCTGTATAAGTGAATTTGTCAGGGGAGGGGGGTGGGGCAGTGCCCTGAAACAGCTACAGGTTCCCAGCCAAGGACAGAAACCCAACGCCAACTCAATAGTAAGGGTAAGAACAATATCCATCACCAAACTAAATATGAAACAACTTAAACATTTGGTCTGGAGAAAATAAAAGCTCTAAAACAACTTAAACATGAAATTTCAAAATTGTACATGACCTAGACTTTAAAATCATAGGTGTGGGGAGGGGTGTATTGCTGAAAGAAACTTTGGACCTCTATCACAAATATGAACCAAAGTCATCATACAGTTTTGAAGATGTGGGTTCTTCAAAAAATTTAAAGTAAACTGTTAATGACCAATACGAAATTCAAAAGTCAGTTCAAAATGATTAGCAATTGAAGGTACAAAACTACCAAAAATGTACAAAGTTAACAGTGGGTATGACAAAAATATACATAAAGCTTAATCTAACAATCCAGAGTTATAACAAAGCTACGGAATGATTGCAAAGAAAACTTCCACATAAAATTTCAAAATTGGTGACCTTGACCTTAAGATTGTGAGTATGGGCATGGCTAGGGAATGGCTCAATTAAACTTTGGACCTGTATCAGTTATCAAGCCATATTTAAACCTAATCCATCATTCAGTTTGGAAAATATGAGCTCTTAAAAAACTTACAGAAAGTACAACTTTGATGTACAGTATCAAAGTCTACAACCTGGACTTTAAGATCATAGGCATTGCACTGCTGACCGAAACTTTGGACTTACCAGTATATCTATCAGCGTAATAAATGTGAACCAATCCATATGGTTTGGAAAGTGTCAGCTCTTAAAAATCTTAAATGTAAAAAAATGTAAATGCTGCCTCCAACACAGATGCCAACATCGCGAGTAGTAAAATTGTTCACATTATTAAAATCATTTTGATTCAACTTTTGATTGACATGTCCAGAGGAGTTTGGACATTAAATTCTGTTTTCTTTCATCCATTAGTGTCTGGGTGCAGTTTTTGTAATTGTGGTTGAACAGACATACAGTTGTTGGACAATAAGCAATCACAATGGCTCACATGAAGCACTTCATGCTCAGGTGAGTTTATCGGTAGTAAAGGTATAATTAAAGCAATTTCAAGGCTGCTCTCACCAGAATACCTCACAAAATATCAAAGTGTACATCAAAGTAGGGACAGCATCCCTGTGCAGCCTGATCTTGATCTACGAGGGCTGTCCCATTAAATCATAGACAATGGGAGTGACAATAAAACTGAGGGGTACACTTTAACGAGATTCTATTCATCATTTTATTAAACTAAGATTACTATTTGCTGAAAGCATCATTAAGATATAAAGTATAGTCATTAATTTACAATTTTGAAATACATCACAAATTGCCAACCAGTGCACATTGTGACGTTAACAACTGCATGTAACAGTAAGCTTATGCTCTTTAGAAATAGCACATCACTGCTCTAAAATACAGCACATCACTGCTCTAAAATATAGCACATCACTACTCTAAAATATACATACTTGTAAAATTATTGCAATCGGACATCAAGAAATCTTTTTATATCAAGTGTCTACGATTCAATGGGACAACCCTTGTACACTGTCTGCAACATGGGAATATAGCTGCTTAAGGAGTAACAACAGATGGTTTTTATGGAGTAACAAATATACTTCTCAAACCTTGCTGAGGACCACTTATTCTCATCAAATTATGAATATCACGTCCTATCAAAATTTTACAATTCTAGCACTGAAACATACACATTAGCACTGGTGGTAGCCTGTAATTGTTTTTGTCTGTATAGCGTAAGTGCATGGGAATCACACAATCACAACAACTCCTAAAAGTCATGTTTTCTCTTTGTACATGCAAACACTGTAATCTCACATATGTTATTTCACATAGTCTCGCTGACAGATAACATATACCTTCGTCATACATAGGCAATCATGGTTAACAAAGATTTTCTTTGATGAGTGCAAACATTAAGACCTCACATATACAATTTCACATAGGCTGGGTGACAGATAACATATTCCTGTGTCTTACACATGCAAGTATGGATAACCAAGGTTTGAGGAGATATCTTTTGCCAGATATCATGAACAGGGTTGGATGTTACAGACAGGCCCAAACCCTACAAGTCAGGTAGAGTTGCCCTTTATCGTATCTCAGTCTTACAAATGTGGTAGCAATCTGAAGTTTACGATATGTGATATCAATATGTAAAAATTTTACAGTTGTCATAATGATCACAAAAACATGTACATACATAACCTGAAATTCCACATTGATCAATAACTAAGAGATGACAACCTCAAATTCAACTTTGATTTTCTAATCCTCTGTTTTAACCACTCAAAATTCAGTTTGAAATGAGTAATTAATGGTACAAAACTACCAAAACGGGTACAGAATTAACAGTGGGGAGAACATGACAGGAATGATAATTACCCCTTTACCTAAAAATCCTGAGCTATAACAAACCTAAGGAAGAAGACTCGAAAAAATTGTGAAAAAAAAAAAAAGAAAAAAATGCTCATAGCCAGCATTTTCTCCTTTTATAGTCGGTGAATAACCTAGCCGTGCGTCCAGCGTCCCTGACGCACAAAAATCACCGGGGACACACAAATCAAGAAATGTGCGTCCCTCGGGACGCACAGGTTGTGAAATGCATCTGGTACAAATAGTTAGTACAGCGAACGAATGTAAAACTATATTTTCCTAAGTTGCATTCGGAACATGACTATGAGACAAATCATACAAACATATAATCACAGATATTGGCAGGAAATTGCCGGGGATTGCCGAGTAGATACGAATGCGGTAATTGCAGTCTCGCAGAGTTCTCGTTCTTGCTCTCCTTCAGTATTCGTCAATTAGACTCATGAGATTAACGGCTAAAGCTTCATTACCAATTAGCTAAAAGTCGATCTCTGTGCAAAAAACCCCTCGAATTCACTGTAACTTCAACTATCATAACTCGCCATTGTTTTCGAAATTCTTTGAACACATGCCGTGTAATAAAGGTCGGAAAATAACTCGCATTCTTTTGATTTGAGCTAAAAATAGTACCTTTACACACCACAGAAATTAGAAACATTATTTGATTGGATAATTATTTCAGATTTGTTGCATTTTGGGTAGGTTTGAACCAATCGGCCTCATTTTAACATCAGTCTTCTAGAACCGACCAAAATCGTCACTGGGATTTCCTAGAGTGAAAAACACAATGCGGCATATCGTCACTCAGATTACAAGCTAGGTAAATTGCAACGCATATTCTCTGCACTGGGATTTCAGGGGTAGTATTTTTCGATGACCTCAGGCGTCTCTCGTATATAAAGGGTTAATAAACGTAATTAGTATCAATTTTGAATAATGCACGTGGCCCTGTTTATCACAATCGAGTTGGCCAGTCATTTAGGAAAACATGATACAGGTAAAAATCCACTCATCTAGTGTAAAATGACAAGTTTTAAACTTCCTTACAACCTCAATTAACAAATCCATAGCAAATCATGTGGCAATATTGCTAAAAGTATCAATCAATATTAAAAAAAAGTCACTGGAAAAAAAAAAGCGAAAACCCATGACACAAGAAAGGTCAGTTTGACATCGACCAATCAGAGGCGCTTCAACCTGTATTTTCATCTTTTATAATGAGTTTAAGCAGTGAATTTCACATAAATCTTCGTATAAAACAATTACTGGAAGCTAAAATCTCTCTTTAATAATGAGGAAAAAAATTATGAAATGAAAATTTATATTTATGAAAATTAGACAGGGGGATTGCAAGTTAGGCCTTCTAGTCTTACAATGGTAGCACTGGAACAAGTGTTAAAAAAAGATATTGGCCTTCCATAAAAAGAAAGAAGACCACAAAAATAATTTAGTTCTATGGCTTGGGTTTTGTAGTAAAATTTAAACAGCAATTTCTTCTTTTTCCACAATGTTTTTAAAAGACAAGTGAAATAAGGGATTCATTGTTAAATGATTAAACAGTGCCATATTGTTAATTTGTTCATAATAAAAACTTCATTTTTTTTTTGTGTGTCAAAAAAGTGCTTAAATCATGAAATGTTTGCTAACAAACCAAAGTGGGACTCAACAATTTTAAAGCTGGACTCATTGATTTTGGCCTGGGACTCATTGTTTTCAGTTTTCTGAGTCCCGGGACTCATAGTTAGCCAAATCTAGATTATTCACTGATAGTGTTACATCGTTTTCTATCCTTCCATGATCTGAGTACCATTTATTTTTGTCCTTTGCAAATGCTTTCAATTTTGGTCAAGTCTATATTGTTACTGTTTAGTAAAGAGTTAAATTGACTAAATGTCCAAGAAATGATCAGAATGAAGTCCAATCAGAAAAAAAAATTACCAAAATGGAACAACCTATCTATGCAATTATCTTGAAACCTTCCCAGGGTGTCCACAATTGGATTAAAGCAAATTGCCCTGACTTTTCCTTGACTAAAACCAAATTTCCTTTTTTTTCTATTTTGCAATGACATCTTTTGGCCTCCTCCTTCCCCACTGCCAACCCTTTCAACCTTTTACTTTACAACAAGTGTATTGCTCTTTATACATGTATTTTTCATTGTTTTTTTTTTTTAAGTTTGTTTTTCTTTGATTTTAGTGTCTATTTTTCTTTATATACATGTACATGTATTTTCAAAAGTTATTTATATTGTTGGATGAGTGCTTAAAATCAAACACGTCATAATTCAGGGAAATATAATGGCCTCCTCCTCCCCTACAGCCAAACCCTTACCACCTTTTTTCACTACCAATTGACCTTTCTGTAAATGTGAGTTTGGCAAGCCCACTTTAGTAAGGCGGTATTTCGGTTGTCAAGCCTGACAAACAAACCAGAAAATGGCGTCAAATACAAAGAGAAAGAGCGTTTATTTCAGTTTTATTCTAGCTGATATTTCGCTGTAGGTTAAATATCCCAACTTTTTTCCCCAACATTCTTATAAATTCGAACTTAATCGACAACTTAAACAGAAAAAATACTTAAAATAATGTCATATTTATGAGAAATCAATAAGTAAAAATAATGCAAATACGTTCTTAATTCTATGTTTGGTCACAGCATTTCAAATAAAAATACATTGTTTGTAACTTCTGTCGGCAAAATGTATAATTACTTAAAGGGCAAAAGTTTTTAAGACATTTCGTCAGTATATAACATAATTTGACTGTAAATAATATAGGAAAAGGATTTACAATTTAACCCTTTACTACACAGTCCAGTCCTTCATTGACCTTGAAGGAGACTTTGAAAACATTTCTCTCTTTTCTTGGCCGTTTTCTACCCTTTCAAAGACAAATCTCATCACTGGAACAAACGTTAAACGTGAAGAATATGCTGAGTGTGTAGATATAGATCAGACTGCGAATAGTATGCAGCCTAGTCTTGGATTAAAACGATCTGCTACTTACAATATTAAGCATAATAACAGTAGATTAAAGGTCTTACTTCTGTTATGTTTCAGAACTTCAGTTTAAAAGGCAACTTATCTTAAATCAACTTTTGATTTAGCCATATTTAAGTGGATTAGCACATCTGCCATTTCAAAGGGTTTGTCGGTAAACTGTTAATTTGATAGGATGTGACTCTGATTGCAAACCAAAATTGCTGCTCTAATCCGCTTGACCACCCGTTGTCTCAGTATATCACTGAAGTTCAAAACAAACTGCCGTCAGTGATATTGAAAGTTTGTTAATTGACGGCACACTTAACACATTTTAAAATCATCAAACATCCAGTTTCCCTTACCCAAAATTGAAATTTTTCTGTTGATTCAGACAATCTATGCATATTCGAAGTGTGTCTAATTCAGTGTATTTTGTTATCGAATATGATGTTGAGACGACATAACTAGCCCCACAAAAACAATAAGCATCTTAAATTCCATTATTCTTCGGTAAAACTGAGTTATGTTTAGGTATTTATGTGTTTCATTCTTTCTCGTTAAGGTTCAAAACTTTGCTGACACATGTAAAATCTATTGTACTGTCCTTCACCCCCGAAATTCGGACTTTTTGTACTTCTTTAACACTGTGTAAATTAGTTAAAGCATCTCAAAGTTAACGAGGAAGTAGGCTTATCTTATCACTACAAATCCATGTATTCTGGTTACCAGTATTTTCTCCTTTTCCCATAATGTTTTCAAAAGCCCTCCTCCTGAGGATCTGCATTAAGGGTTAAGCATAACAAAATTTGAAAGTAGTTATTCAACAGACCTTGTTGGCGATTGAAACAGCAATTTTCTTAGATGGGTTTTTCTATGTCTATTTTTGCAAGTACTTTCTAAAATGACATTTATACATACTTTTGTGCATACATTACGATTCATATTGATCCGTGATGGATGAAGCTGTTCACGAGGTCTTCCACATAGTTTTATCCACCGAATATATTTTCGAGATGCGTTTAGGCTTTGGAAATGGGACGAATTTAATTCCCCCTGTATTCTATCTGGATAACCTTCATCAGTGTCACACAATTTGTAACTACACCTTTTCACCATTTCACAGATTTTTATTGACCGATAACAGAAATTGCTGTTTTGATAATTAAATAGATACGATCAAATTATCTTATGTCTATTATATACTGTGCCTAACTTTATTGTTTACACGACGCCCAATGCTGCGTTTTGATTGGCTGATAAGCCCCGCGAAGACCTATCAATCAAAATCTGCAGAAAGGTCAATTGTCATAGTATTACTATTTGTATTTTAAATTTTGTTGTTCTATTTTCTTATCATAATTCAGGGAGATACAATTGCCTCTTCCTCCCCTACAGCCAAACCCTTATCACCTTTTTTCACTACCACTTGTCATTGTATTACTCTTTGTATTTAAAATTTTGTTTGTTTTTCTTGTCATAATTCAGGAAAATATTATGACCTCCTCCTCCCCTACAGCCAAACCCTTACCACCTTTTTTTCCTACCAAATGTCATTGTATTACTATTTGTATTTTAAATTTTGTTGTTTAATTGTTTTTCTTGTCATAATTCAAGGAGATATTATGGCCTCATCCTCCTCCCTGCAGCCAAACCGTTATCACCTTTATTCACTAACAACTGTCATTGTATTACTATTTGTACTCTAAATTTTGTTGTTTGCTTTTTTTGTCATAATTAAGGGAAATATTATGGCCTCCTCCTCCCCTACAGCCAAACCCTTACCACCTTTTTTTTCCTACCAAATGTCATTGTATAACTAATTGTATTTTAAATTTTGTTTAATTGTTTTTCTTGTTATAATTCAGGGAGATATGGCCTTTTCCTCCTCCCTGCAGCCAAACTCTTACCACCTTTATTCACTACCAACTGTCATTGTGTTACTATTTGTACTCCAAATTTTGTTGTTTGCTTTTCTTGTCATAATTAAGGGAAATATTATTGCCTCCTCCTCCCCTACAGCCAAACCCTTACCACCTTTTTTCCTACCAAATGTCATTGTATTACTATTTGTTTTTTAAATTTTGTTGTTTGTTTTTCTAGTCATAATTCAGGGAGATATTATGACCCTCCTCCTGCCCTACAGCCTAACACTTACCACATTTTTTCACTACCAATTGAAATTGTATTACTGTTTGTATTCTAAATTTTGTTGTTTGTTTTTCTTGTCATAATTCAGGGAGATACAACTGCCTCTTTCTTCCCTACAGGCAAACCTTTACCACCTTTTTTCACTACCAATTGTCATTGTATTACTCTTTGTATCTTAAATTTTGTTGTTGGTTTTTCTTGTAAATCAGGGAGATACAGCCTCCGACTGCCCCAACAGCCAAACCTTTACCACCTTTTTTCACTACCAATTGTCATTGTATTACTCTTTGTATCTTAAATTTTGTTGTTGGTTTTTCTTGTAAATCAGGGAGATATAGCCTCCATCTGCCCCTACAGCCAAATCTTTACCACATTTTTTCACCACCAATTGTCGTTGTATTACTCTTTGTATCTTAAATTTTGTTGTTGGTTTTTCTTGTAAATCAGGGAGACATTATAGCCTCCGTCTGCCCCTACAGCTAAACCTTTACCACATTTTTTCACTACCAATTCTCGTTGTATTACTCTTTGTATCTTAAATTTTGTTGTTGGTTTTTCTTGTAAATCAGGGAGATATTATAGCCTCCGTCTGCCCCTACAGCCAAACCCTTACCACCTTTCTTACTATCAATTGTCATTGTATTACCCTTTGTATCTTAAATATTGTTTTTTTATTTGTTTTTCTTGTCATGATTCATGGAGATACAATGGCCTCCTCCTCCTCCCCTACAGCCAAACCCAACCACATTTTTTTCATTTCTGATTGTCTTTGTATTACAAATTGTATTTAAAGTTTGTTTTTCAATTGTTTTTCTTGTCATAATTCAGGGAGATACAATGGCCTCCACATCCCCTACAGCCAAACCCATAATATCTTGCATTTAATTGTTCTTGCATTTAATTGTTCTACACATGACCTTTAGTAGTGAGAATCAATTTTTTTCAAAATTTATGGATAAAACCTAGACCATAACCAGTATTAGGGTATCTGACAGTTGCCCTTGTTTTAATCTTACACTTGCTTTTATGATTGCAAGTTACATAATTACAAGTACTAATTGTTCTTTCCCTTTCTCCATGGTTGCAACTTCCACTATTTAGTGTAAAGTACATGCTGTATCCAGAATTTTTCCTTGACCCAAACCAGTAAGTAGCACCTAATAAAGATCTTGATTGTAATTGTTCTAACCATGAACAACTGGTATACTCATGGGAATCTAATCTTTACAAAGATTAATGAATAAAATATTGACCCTTACAAGTATTAGGGTAGCTGAAATTGGCTTTTATTATAACCCAGTACTTGTCACCATGGTTCCGAGTTAGACCAATTTATGTAAAACACATGCTCTTTGAAGAATTTTTTCTTGACCAAAACCAGTAAATATCACATACAAAATATCATGCTTGTAATTGTTCTAGACATGACCTATACTAGTGAGAACCTAACCTTTTCAAAATTTACGGATAAAACCTAGACCATAACCAGTATTATGGTAGCTGACATTGGCCCTCATTATAACCTTACACTGGCCTCTATAATTGCAAGTTACATAACTGCAAGTACTAATTGTTCTTTCCATGACTTACCATTATACTAGTGGAAATGAACTCTTCCGAAATTTAACAGAAAAAACAGACCCTAACCAGTATAAAGGTAGCTGACATTGCCCTCTATTATAACCTAATACTTGTAAAGCACATGCCCTATGATGAATTTTTCCTTGACCCAAACCAGTAAGTAGCACATATAAAGTATATTGCCTGTAATTGTTCTATCCATGATCAACCATTATACTAGTGGAAATGAACTGTTCCAAAAGTTAATGGACAAAAACATAGACCCTTACCAGTATTAAGGTAGCTGACATTGGCCAGTAACCTAATACTTGTCTCCATGGTTGCGAGTTCTACCATTTAATGTAAAGCACATGCTTTATAATGAATGTTTTCTGTTTTCAAACCAGTGAGTAGCTCATATAAAACATCTTGCATGTAATTGTTCTAGCCATGACCTGTACTAGTGAGAATTGATCTCTTCACAAATTTAGTGGATAAAAGTGTAGACCATAATCAGTATTAGGATAGTTGACATAGGCCCTGTTTGTAACCTAATTCTTTCTTCCATGGTTGCAAGTTCCACCAATAAGTGTAATAAATGTAAAACACAATGCTCTATGAAGAAATTTCATGGACCAAAAAAAGGTAACCAGGTCATATAAATATCTTTCCTTTACCTTTCTAACCAAGACCTATACTAATGAGAATTTAACTTTTTTGAAAATTTATAGATAAAAAACCTTGACCCAAACTGGTACTTGGGTAGCTTACTTAGGCCCTTGTCATAACCAAATACATGTCTCCAACTCTCTATGGTTGAAAGTTTTACCATTTAATTTAAAGAACATGCTCCATGAGGAAATTTTCCTGGACCAAACCAGTCAGAGGCTCATATAAAATATCTCAACTGAAATTGTTCTTACCATGACCTATCCTAGTGGGAATAGAACTCTTCCCAAAATATATGGATAAAACATTAACTCTAGCAAGTATTAGGGTAGCTCATATCTGTTCTCTTAATATCCGTGTACTTATTTCAATTGGTTGCGAATTCTACCTTTTAATGTAAGGCACATGCACCATGAAGGATTGTTCAAGGTTTGAAACCAGTGAGTAGTTCATATAAAACATCTTGCTTGTAAGTGTTATTGTTCTAGCCATGACCTATACCAATGAGAATTGACCCTTCCAGAAATTTCTGGATAAAATTGAACCCTTTTCAATATATGGGTAGCTGACATTGGCCCTTGTTATAAACTTGTATTTGTCTCCATGGTTGCAATCTCTACCATTTAATGTGAAACATATGCTTTATGAAGAAATTTTCCTACATCCAAACCAGTGACCAGCTCATATAAAAACTTGGCTTTAATTGTTGTGACCATGACCTTTGATAGTGAGAATCCAGCCTTTTCCAATATTTATGGATAAAACCTTTACCATAACCTGTATTAGAGTAGCTGACATTGGCCCTTGTTCAGAACCTAATACTTGTCCCTATGGTTGCAAGTTCTACCATTTAATGGAAAACAAATACTCTACAGAGAGATTTTCTTGGACCCAAACCAATAAGTAGCACAAATGAAAAATCTTGCCTGTAATTTTTCTAAACATGATCGGTACTATTGGGAATACAACTTTTCCCACAATTTATGGATAAAGCCTTGACCGTTTCCAGTAATAGGGTAACTGACATTGGCCCTCATTATATCTTTATACTTGTCTCCATGGTTGTTTTCTATCAATAATTGTGCAGCACATGCTCTTAAAATTATAGCTGAACCATATCAATAAGACACACAAATAATTATATTGCCTGTAATTGTTGTAACCATGACCTTCCATTACACCAGTGGGAATAAAACTCTTTCCAAAGTTACAACCAGTGGGAATAAAACTCTTTCCAAAGTTAATGGATAAAACAAAGACCCTAAACAGTATAGGTGTAGCTGACATTGGCCTTTATTATAACCTAATACTTGTTTCCATGGCTGCTAGCACTACCATTTTATGTAAAACACATACTCTTTGAAGAAATTTTCCTCGACCCAAACCAGTAGGTAGCACATATAAAATATCTTGCCTGACGTCATTTTTCTAACCATGATCTGTACTGGTGGGAATCTAACTTTTCCCACAATTTCTGAATATAACCTAGACTGTTTCCAGTAATAGGGTAGCTGACATTGGCCCTCATTATATCTTCATACTTGTTTCTTTAGATGCATTCTACCAGTAATTGTACAGCACATGCTCTTATAAAGAATTATTCCTAGACCCAAACAATGAGAAGCACATATTTTATCTTGCCTGTGATTGTTCTAACCATGACCAGCACTAATGGTAGTCTATTCTTCCCAAAATTTAATGAGAAACCCTAGGCCCTATTCAATTTTAGGATAGCCGACCTTGGCCATAGAGACCGTTATACTTATCAGTTAAACTGAAGAGTCATACTAAATTTAATACAATCCAAGGTAGCATATAATTCAACAAGGGACATAACTCTGCCAGTGTTCACTGAAAAAGGACATGCTGTCACTAAGCACAGCTCAATGTCTTATTGATGACTCCTAAATATTGTATGAAAATGAAGAAAAGTGCTTACAAAATTAATAAAAAAGCATTTAAAAATGCCCATAACACTGCATTTATTTACTAAAAAGGGACATGCTGACACTAAGGACAACTGACTCCTTTACATTTTCATCAACATTAAGCAAAGTCGTGAGGAAAAAAAAGAGCTGAAAAATCAAATGTAGCATAGAAAGGGCCATAACTCTGCAAATATTCATTACAAAGGGATATGCTGACACTATGCACAATCAGTTATCGACTGTAAGCTCCTGTAAAATTTCACTGAAAATGGGCAAGGGATTTAAGAAGAGAGGAGCAGCAAATCAAACGTAACATTTAATATATGAAGGACTACATACTGCAAAACTCATGGCATAGGGACAGGATGACTCTATGCACAACTACATATTGATTATGTGAAATAGCATCAAAAGTGTGATGAAATGATATTATATCTGATAAAAAAAGACAAAGCTACTGATCGCAAAGTAACTAAGGGTTTGAATATTGGCTTTGGTGGTATCAATAAATATCTTTGAGTGTGTGCAGTTATGGATAATTTAATTCTTTAAAGGGGCAGTATTATATGATTATAAATGAGTGTGTTCAGTGATACTTTAATCGTTAACAGGGGCAATAGCATATATATATCAATAAGTGTGTTCATTTATGGATATTTTAATTGTTGAAAGGAGCAATAGTTTATAATTATCATTGAGTGGGTTATCTTATTTGAAATGTTATTATCCATGAGCTGATTCAGTTATATACATTTTAATTGTTAAAAGGAGCTATAATATTTACATCTGATCATCCATGAGTGGTTTCAGTTATAGACATTTTTATTGTAAGGAGGAGCTATAGTATATACCTGTAATTATCCATAAGCAGGATCAGTTATAGACATTTTAAGCAGTAAAAGAGGCAAAAGTATATACATGTAATTATATATGAGTAGTTTCCATTACAGATATTTCAATCGACACATATTTTAATGATTAAAAGGGGGCTTGGGTATTTACATGTAATAATCAATGAGTGGCTTGAGTTATAGACATTTTAATTGTTAAAAAGAGGCTATAGTATATACATGTAATAATGAGTGGCTTGATTTACACTTAAATCGTTAACAGGGGCCTGAAGTATGTACATGTAATAATCCATGAGTGGCTTGACTTACAGATATAATAATCATTAAAAGGGGCTATAGTATATACATAAGACATACAAAATCTTTTCCACAAAATCCTACGAGAAAGTTATGACCCCAGGGAAAAGCCATTTTTGGCCACAATGCTACAATTACTTGACTCCTGGTGGAGGTCCACAAGATGAAGCCCCATACCATATAATACAGGTCCAGAAGGTGTGGTTATAAACAAAAAGGCCCTAAAAAAAATGAGATCCCTAAGACAGGGCTAAATTATATAGCCCTAGGTCTTATGGTTAGTAACAAGAAGATTTGTAGAGTTTTCACTATAAAAGCCCATGTAAAACTTGTGACCCCTGGGGTGTGGCCAAACCTGACCCCAAAGTTATAATTATGGCCCTCTTGGTTGAGGCCCACTAGATAAAGCTACGGTACATGCAAAATTTGGTAGCCCAAGGCCCTATGGCTAGGTACCAGAAGAATTTTAAAGTTTTCCGTATTTAAGCCCATGTAAAACTTGTGACCCCCAGGGCCAAATTTGACCCACGGGCTATAATTTGAAGAAAGTTAATATAGGTCCACTAGATAAAGCTACATGCAAAATTTGGATGTCTAGGAACAAAAATATTTTTGAAGTTTCCCTATATAATCCCATGTAAAACTTGTGACCCCCAGGGCAGGGCCAAATTCAACCCCACGGCTATAATTTTGGGCACTCTTGGTAGATTCCCTCTTGATAAAGCTACATGGCTAAGTTAGTAGCCCTAGGCCCTATGGCTAGGTACCAGAAGAATTCTAAAGTTTTCCCTATATAAGCCCATGTAAACTTTGTGACCCCCCCAGGCGAGGCTTAATTTGACCCCAGGGCTATAATTTGAAGAACTTGGTAGAGGTCTACTAGATAAAGCTACATGCCAAATTTGGTAGCCCTAGGCTTTATGGTTTCAAACAAGAAGATTTTCAAAGATTTTCAATATTTTTCAGTTTTGTTGCCATGGCAATCAGAGATTTTGAAGGAATCAAATTTTTTCTAGAAATTCTGAAGAGGACCATGGCAGGATCATTTCTGTGAAGTTTCATCAAAATTGGATGGGTAGTTTCAGAGAAGATGTTTAAAATAAAAGTTAACACACACACGGACGGACACATGACGGACACCAGGCCATGACATAAGCCCACTGGCCTTGGGCCAGTGGAGCTAATATAAAACTGGATTTCAATTAAAAACAGGAATAATATAAACAAAACATTAATTTTTTATGTCACTTTCAATCCATGCATATATGGCAAAATTTTAGGTACACTTTTTGTTATTCATTTAGAATATAAAACTTCAGTGTTTATAAAAACTTCAGTGTTAAATATAATCATCAGATATTTTTTCTCTCATGTTTGAAAGCTGAAAAGGCAAGTTTTTGGTGCCATTTTTTTGAACAGAGAGACAGAACATTATTTCTATCAGTTATACAATTGTTTCTTGGTAAATATTTACAGAATGATAATTATTGTCTATTCTAATACTGAATAAAGAACCCTAGAAAATTAATCTTTGATAGAATTATAATGCATCACAATATTGCACCTTCCATAGTAATGGCATTTTGATAATGGTTGTCCTGATAGAAATTGCATGAAAAAAATTATGTTTACCCTTAATAGTCAGCCCTAATCAATCTCTACGACTGTGAACAACTCAACAGACACTTTTCAGTCTAGAAGAGACACATAATTTGACTTTCAATAATATTTTTGCCACAAAAATCTCAGAAAAGTGGACAAGGCCAGCATTTTCTACTTTTCCTGCAATGTTTTCTACCCTATCAAAGACTGAAATCATTGTTTGAGCTAGATTTGACTTTTTGCCTTCAGATGCCTTTAATTTAGTTAGGTAAAAATATTAATTAGAGTTCTGACCCTGTAAAAGAAGGCTAAGGAAAACATTGTGAGAAAAGGATAAAATGCTGGTAACCAGCATTTTCTCCTTTTCCAACAATCTTTTCCAGCCTTTTCACACATGATTTTCAGCTTGGCTGTATTCACAGGAAATGACAAGCTATTGTCATAGTCCTGGCACCATCTGCATCACCATCGTCTGAAAACTGACATTTTGTAATATCTCTGTAATTATTGAAGATATCTACTTCATACTTGGACAAGTTGTTATGCAGTGAAAGAGGAACTCATACTACAGGGGCAGGTAACCATCAAAATATTTGAACTCAGTTATACCACTTTTTTGTCTTGGAATTCTGACAAAAACTTTGACATAATGTAATATCTCTGTTATAACCGAAGATATTTACTTCAAGTTTGGACAAATTGTTCACTTTCATAAGGGGAACTCATACAACAGGGGCAATTAACCATCAAAATATTTTGCCACATGTATGCTTCTTTGAAGACTTAGAATTTTCATAAAAACTTTGACATTTTGTAATAATATTACTGCTTTTACTTCATACTTGGACAAGTTGCTAACTATCAAAAAGGGAAACTCATACAACAGGGGCAGGTAACTATCAACATATTTTTGACAGTTATTGCCCCTATTTTACTTATAATTTTCACTAAAAATCAAGCAATTGCAGCCAAACGTTGGCACCCATATGCGGTACTCTTGTACTGTCCAAGGTACATTTGTCTTTTGTAAATGTTCACAATTTGGCAGTCTCAAATTTGGTCACATGGGAAAGAGTTAAGGATTAACACCTTATTAGTTCAACTCACATTAACCATCAGTGCACAAAAAAATTCTCTAGAATTCAAATTATTGACAATTAATCAACATACTTGACAAACTCCATGAAAATCTAACCACGAATTGTTATCTTCTATGTGGTTAAAAAAACTATGTATTTGAGTTTAATGAGTTTTAACAGCATAGCTTTTCCCTCAATTTTTTCAACCCTATCAAAGACAGAAATTGTCACTAGACCTAGATTTGATTTTTTGCCTTCAATCGCCTTAAATTTGGTTGAGGAAAAAATCATTCTACAAAATAATTAAGTAGAATTCAAACTGTTGACAATCAATAACATACTTGACAACTCCATGAAAATCCAGCCACAAATTTCCTATCTATCATGTGTACAAACAAATACTATGTTTTTAATAGCTTAGGTCATATCAAGGCGGTCAGTGCACCTTTGCAACAAATACATGTCTTTCCTAGTTTTCTCACACCAGTGCTAACACAACTTTCTTTCCAAGCCACTGACTACTTTTCTCACATGCAGCAGAGGTAACAGGTGA
Source organism: Hippopus hippopus (assembly GCA_946811185.2). NCBI lineage: Eukaryota > Metazoa > Mollusca > Bivalvia > Cardiida > Cardiidae > Hippopus > Hippopus hippopus. The sequence goes on from OX328096.1 coordinate 35,360,599, forward strand.
AAAATTGCCAGAAAGAAAATTTGCCTCAACCATGTATCAAACCTGCAATCAATAATTCACGAGTCAGATATGCTAACCACTGAACTAACTGGCTGAGCAAAAAAATGCATATATACACTGAGAGATGGACAATGGAAATACCATCACTGAAGGGAATAAGGGAGTTTAACTCTTTACCAAACAACATAATTTTAGACTAGTCCAAATTGAAAGCATTTGCCGACGACAAATTAAAGATGTCTCAAATGGCAGAATTTGCTCTTGATAGAGTAGAATACATTGTGGGAAAGGGAGAAGATGCTGGTTACCAGCATTTTCTCCTTTTCCCACAATGTTTTCAAAAGGTTTCTTTCATGGGGTCGTTAAAACCCAGGATTGTTTGGTAAAGAGTTAATGCATCTGCAAAAAGTTTCAACCTATATCAACCTGCGCAGTTCTTTAAAGCTGACATGGGTAGAAACTTTTTGCTTTTTGAGCATTTTCTGCATCTCTAAGGACCATTCTTCCTATTGATTCAGCCAATTCTTACGCTAAATGGATTTTATGGATCCATAATGATGTGATGACTTGCTTGGTATAATGCATCTGGAGGCCAGCCACATTTTCTTTCCATTACTTATGAAAGGTGGTCAGAATATTTGTCGTGATGATATCTGCACAAGTTTGAAAATGGGCTATGTTTGGCTAAAAAGTAAGTAACTGAAACAAATACTAGAGAAAAGCTTGTTTTCAGTCCAATTTGTTAGAATGATTGTCTTAATAATTCGAGACAATCATATCTCAGGAGAGATTTGAAAAAGGTTATGTTTGGCAAAATGGCTCAGGTCGAGGCACTTCAGGGCTAACCTTTTTTATTATAAGTTTTCTGAGGTAAATTAGGTTCAGGGGGTAATGAGTCAACACTTTACCAAAAATCCTGAGTTTTAACAACTCTGAGTAAGACAGCTTTTGAAAACATTGTAGGAAAAGGTAATGTTCTCTACCCTTTAACAGACAAGTCCCACCAATTGAGCCACATTTTGGACAAGTCTAAAGTTTTATTGTCTGGTAAAGAGTCAACATTGATAAGAGATGATACTCACCTGATTCACATGACATTGTAAAATTTTATTCTGTAAGGGTCTTGTAAGTGTTAGTGCTCCTGTCACACTGTGTACTTCTAAGTCATCAAATACAGATGTGTCCTCTTCAAAATTGAATACTAGAACATCCTGTCATTATCTGGAAAAATAAAAAACAATATACCTATGGGAAAAAGTTAAGCATATTCCATCCCATACAGTTAAAACAATTCTTTTGCCCAAATGTATCATTTTCTTTAATATCTATGTTTAGCGTTTAATGATATTTAACCCTTTCCCAAACAATCCCTGGTTTTCTCGACCCTGAAAAAGTAGCCTTTTGAAAACATTGTGGGAAAAGGAGAACCAGCATTTTCTCCTTTTCCCAGAAAGTTTTCTACTCTCCCAGAACAAATTTCAATTTTTGAGTCATGTTAATTTTGTCATCTGCAAATGCTTTCAGTATGGACCAGTCTAACATTTTGTCGTTTGGTAAAGAGTTAACTCTTTACCAAACGACAAAATTTTAGACTTGACCAAATTGAAAGCATTTGCAGACCTACAAATTAAATGGCGCAAATCATGAAATTTTTCTTTGAATGGGTAGAAAACATTGTGGGAAAAAGGAGAAAATGCTGGTTACCAGCATTTTCTCCTTTTCCCACAAGGTTTTCTAAAGGCTTCTTCCTCAGGGTCACTAAAAGTCGGGATTGTGTGGTAAAGAGTTAAATGAATGGATGAAATGCACCACACAAAATAAAGTCATATGCCATGTTATTTTGGTCTTTGTTTACCTCTTTTTCAAGGAATACAGTGTTGCATCCAGGATTTCTGCCAAGAAGGGGAGCTCCCCCATGGAATTAGCAAAAGGGGGGAATTGACAAAACTTTATCATTCAAAAAAATTACGTGGGTTTCATGCACTGGTGTGATAGATCTACTGAAAAAAAAAACACCATCCCTTTTTTAACAGTGTTGCCACTAGCTTTTTATTTCAAGGGCACACTTACCCCCTGAGCTGTAAATATGGGGGTAAGATTTCATATTTGAGGGTATGACATTAATGGTTCTCAACTAAAGGTAAAGCAATCCATATTGATTTGCAGCAAAAAAGTCTGTTGTATCAAGATATTTGTGGAAATTTACAGCTTAAAGTCATTAAAAAGCTGAAAAGACAGTCTGAAGTGATTCTGATCGGACAATGTCAAAAGGGTAATTTTGTTTTGTCATGGGTTTCCGCGTTTTCTGGACCGATCAATTTTTCATGTCTGTTAATTTATGGACAAGTATTTCTGCATGATTTGACTAAAAGTTGTCAATAAAGGTAACAAGTACATTCAAAACCTGTCATTTTACACAAGATAAGCGGATAATGGCTTTTTTTTTTACATTTTTTCTTAGGCGAGGTCTCGCATGTAACCAAAATTTGTTACGTGAATTTCAATTCTGTAACGTGATTTACGCAGTAATTTGCGTGAGTGGGAACACTGTTAATTTTTCCAAACTAGATCTAGATCTATAACACAAGTTTCAAAAATCAAAATCAAACAATGCTTGATGGTTCCTCAATTTGAATGATTATTAACTGATTTACAGTTCTGACGAATCGCCCTCACTTGACCATGGTGGTTCCCGAATGACCTTCAGTTTGTTCTTCGCTGTAAATCAAATCCCTTTACATAGTTCGTAATTCGCTTCAGTGGCATATTTAATCCTGCTTTAACACTCCAGCCAGAATGTTGAACACACTTAAAAGTCGCCGCGCGAATGCACTGTGATTCTTTTTAATCCGGAAACACGTGTAACTACACATTCATTGTGCATGCGTAAAGAAAAATGGTTCCCTGCTTATTAAAAAGAATTCAATATCGAGATCGGAAACCATTTGGAATTACTACAGTCTAAAAATAGCGATGAGTGTAATATCGATCGATGTAGGGAAGCTTCGTCGGACTTTCCCTCTGTTTCACTTGACTGACTAAGGCCCAGTTTTTTATTGCACGCGCAGTGGTTTCTTATTTCTGCGCGAAATACACCATCTTTGCGCAATTTCTCCCCCATCAAGTTCGGGAACTTGCGTGATAGAATTAAAAAAAGGGGGGATTCCCGCAATCGCGCGGCCTGGATGCAACACTGAGAATATAAAATAGGCTTAACTTTTGCCCTTAGGTATAATACATAAAGTTTAACCCCTATGTGTATTATTCTTTTCATATTTTCCTTATTGCCTCAATCTTTTACTACAGGGTTGTCAAAATGTTTTTGGATACCAGATCAAAACTGAATTCTAACAGCTCAGGCCAGGGGTCAAGGGGGCCGCCTAGGCCCCCTTGTGGGTCCAGGGCAACACCCTGATAGGGGGACCAGGGGGTCGAAGCCCCCTGGCCGAAATTGAAATTCAGCAATTCTAAACACCTTGGAAGCCATCTCCTTGCATGCAAATCCCTTCGTTCTTCTTTCTCAGTCTTTGCCAAAATACATTACATTTGCTATGGAGAAAATAATAATTAACTTTTTTTTTAATAAAATAGATCATTTGTAATATATTAAGCTATTTACACTGGGAAAAAGTGGATTTTTATAGAAAAATATTGCCATTAGATATAAAATACATCGAAAGAATTTTTATAGTTGATTGTTGTTTAAAAATTATCTGTTTATAGAATCTAAATTTGCCATTCATTTAATTTGCATTTCTGGTGTGTAGGGTCTTTCATCTTTGTTGTTATAAATGCATATTCTCATGCCTACTTTGTATGTATAGAAAAGAATAAATCAGAATCACCCTTGAGGTTATAAGATATAATGTACTTTGTCAAGCTTTACTGCTGCCAAGATCTAACTGGGTAAGAAATGTATCAGTGCGGTTATATGCCTTGAAACGAGTTGTATATTTGTCCAATTTATTCCTATTTTTTTTGCATCAGCTTTTGAAAACATTAAGCAACCTTTAAATTTCTGACAACATACCAGAGTCATAACAATCCACTGTAAAGCCAAAATTCAGCAAATTCATCGGCTTTGCAGGGTTTGACACATTTTTTTTTCTTTGGGATCCAGCAGGAATCCCAAGCTTTATTATCTGGGTGCCCTCCTGATTATCAGGGATCCCTCCGAAGTTACAAGAAAGTATGTTTTGATTGATCAACTTGTTTTTATTATTATTTCTTTTTTTCTTTTTTAATAAATTAGATTCATCAGCATTTTGTATGCTTTGTTTTGTAGAATGGCTACATCATGAGCCAACAGCATGTAAGACACATATTATAGGGATCTGAAAAACAGAAATATGGGTATGAGTGTCCCAATAGTGTCACACTAAATAGGGAAAAAAAAATGGGGTCTAAATGGTCAGGGGTCTTAAGTCTCAATATTTCTCCCACCTCTAATACGCCAAAATTTATGACAAAAGTACATGTAACAACTGAGCAGCTGTAGAAATGGTAGAAATACAGTATATCATGTGTTTTTAATAGATTGTACATAGTTTTAAGTTACTGTATTAATCCAGTGACGAAGGGGCCTGATGATTCAAAATTAGTCATAAAGTATCCTTTTGAAATAATCCTTCCAACTGTGCTGATAGGGGTCCTGGCGCTTTATTTCATACACGATTTGCGTTTCTAGACGTTCTTTGAGTGTATCCTTTATTTTTTCAGCAGGCTGAGATATGGTCTAAAAAATAAATCCGCGCCGCGAAAACTCAAGACAACAAGATGTCTGTTTGTAAAACAGTTATGCCCCCCTACTGCCACATTGATACAGGAAGTGGCACGGTTCATAAACTGATATCAAAATAATTGATTGGGAAATATCGATGTCATCTTTTTGATTTATAGCCCACTTCAATTGTTAAACGTGATAATCTGTCAACAGTTCGCATAATTATACACACCGCCGTGTGTATACATACAAGATTGTAAACAGTCGCCAATACACAGACTGAGTTATCGATTTTCTTTTCGGCATGCGCGTTCGACTTCCGCTTTCTCCCAGTCAACTTCGATGCTTACTATGTCCCCGATAATACACGAATAAAATGTTGGAGCTACAAGTTAAGCCACATGATGATTTTTGAGACACTTTATTTTTTTTTGAGCAAATGGCTCAAGTGGCGAACGGCAGCGCGGGCCCTGAATCATCTGGTGGTCAGTGTGACCTTGACCTTTCACGTATTAACCTTAAAATCGATAGGGATCATCTACACTCCAAGATGAATATCTGTACAGAATTTGAAGGACCTAGGTCAATTCTGGGTCTAGTTATCATCTGGACAAGGTTAGGTCTAAATATCATTAAGTTGAAGGCCACTGTGACCTTGACCTTTGATAGATTAATCTCAAAATTGATAGGGATCATCTTCACTCCGAGACAAATGTCTGTGCCAAATTTGACAAACCTAGGTCAATTCTGTGTCTAGTTATCATCCGGACAAGGTTTGGTCTATATATCAACATGTTGACGGTCACTGTGACCTTGACCTTTGACCAATTGACCTCGAAATCAATAGGGATCATCTACACTCTGAGACGCATGTCTGTGCCAAATTTGACGAACCTAGGTCAATTCTGTGTCTAGTTGTCATCCAGACAAGGTTTGGTCTACATATCAACATGTTGACGGTCACTGTGACCTTGACCTTTGACCGATTGACCTCAAAATCAATAGGGATCATTTACACTCCAAGGCGCATGTCTGTGCAAAATTTGACAAACCTAGGTCAATTCAGTGTCTAGTTATCATCCGGACAAGGTTTGGTCTATATATCAACATGTTGACGGTCACTGTAACCTTGACCTTTGACCGATTGACCTCAAAATCAATAGGGATCATTTACACTCCAAGACGCATGTCTGTACCAAATTTGACAAACCTACGTCAATTCTGTGTCTAGTTATCATCCAGACAAGGTTTGGTCTATATATCAACATGTTGACGGTCACTGTGATCTTGACCTTTGACCGATTGACCTCGAAATCAATAGGGATCATGTACACTCCAAGGCACATGTCTGTGCAAAATTTGACAAACCTAGGTCAATTCAGTGTCTAGTTATCATCCGGACAAGGTTTGGTCTATATATCAACATGTTGACGGTCACTGTGACCTTGAACTTTGACTGATTGACCTCAAAATCAATAGGGATCATCTACACTCCAAGACGCATGTCTGTGCCAAATTTGACGAACCTAGGTCAATTCTGTCTCTAGTTATCATCCGGACAAGGTAAGGTCTACCGACGGACCGACGCACCGACCAACGGACCGACGGACATTAGCAAAGCAATATACCCCCACTTCGTTGAAGGGGAGCATAATTATCGGCCAAAACCGTAACAACTGGTCGGTTGACAAAGCAATTCGATTTTAAAGAGCGTCTCATTGACTTAGTAGGTTACAAGACATTGCTATTGTGATACAAGCAGCATTTATTTTTAGACTGGTTTTTCCGATTATTTTTTAAGGACACAGTGTGTAAAGAAGATTTCTCGTTAAGCTTGCATTTATTATAAAACGTCTTCAAAATTCAAGGATCCAAATGGAGTTTCAACGAATATAAACAAAGCAGGCGGTCAAAAAAACCTCGCATCGACGGCAAAACTAACCAATCAAAATGCGATTTTAAGCGATGATTTCGATCGCCAATCGGCTTTTTTTGACAACACTGTACTAGAGAACAAAATTGTATACCTGTCCAATTAGAAAACATTTGGATGCAGCAAAGAAAATACGGCAAAATAACGTGGGTGTGAAAGGGTAGGAAACTCAATGGAAAAAGGGGATTTTAATGACGTACAAAGATAATGTTTTGATAACATTGAGCATCACTTGAGCTACACTAAATTGGTAGTCTGCAAGTGCTTTCAATTTGTTGGTGTCTGAAATTTTGTCATGCGACATAGAGTAAAACAAAGAGATAACTCTTTACCAAACAACAAAATTTTTAGACTGACCAAATTCAAAGCATTTGCAGACGACAAAGTAAATGTGACTGAAGAGTAGAAATTTGGTTTGGGAAGGGTAGAAAACATTGTGGGAAAAGGAGAAAATGCTGGTTACCAGCATTTTCTCCTTTTCCCAAAATGTTTTCAAAAGGCTTCTTTCTCAGGGTCGTTAAAAGTCGGGATTGTGTGGTAAAGAGTTAAACAGATTATGATGACATCATTTTTCATTTCAGAATGACCAGCCTCTTATCTAGGAACTGTGTTTGCTCCATTTGTTTATCACCAGGGCCCCATTTTTCTAAGGTAGTTACAAACAAAATTTTCTAAGTTTTTACGCAACTCTAGAGAAAATGCTTTCATGCGTTTTACTAGAAAAGTTTGTAACTAATTTGAGCTCAAGTTTTTGCATTACTTTACGAAAAAAAAAAACCTGCCTTAACTTTTGCGCAAGTGTGGCTAATATTAGAGGGGTTTGAACTTATTAGAATAATTAAGCCAGAAACAATTGAAATAAAAATACAGAATGGCAAAGTATAGAGTTCGGTTGAATAAATATATAAGCACTGAGACTAGGAAGACACTTCCGATGTTGCTGGTCAGCAACTATAACATTTTTTTTTTAGATAACAAATAATATGAGCCATGCTCCGACAAAAAAGGAGGCTTAATGCAATGCAAAAAATATCGGCCAATGTCAGCCCGCGCACACCATGCAGGCTGACCTGGGTCGAAACCTATCACTATAGGTCATTTTTCTGCATGTCAAAGGACCATCCTACCACACAAGTAAGTTGGATGTTTAATTAAATGGATTTTGTGGATCCATAATTTTGTGTTGAATTGCTTGGTATAATGTATCATGGAAATGTATTAAACCCCCTTTTTAGAGAGCATGACTCATTCTGTTTTACTTTACATGTATATACACCCTTTATAGCACGAATTAAAGAAAAGACTTCCGATACAAAAGTTCATTTATTATTCTGTAAATACCTTCACATACTAACAGACATGTTGCTTAAAGTAGGCAATATCTTTTAGCATTTTCTGCTTTTCTCAGAATATTTTCTATTCTTCTAAAGGCAAATCACATCATTTGAATAGAAATAAAGCTGTCATCTGCAAACCCTTAACGATTAAACAAGTCTAAAATTTTTGCAGTTTTTGTAAGGAGTTACCTAGTTACCTCCTACAGATGTACAGATGACTTTCTGTGCGTTGCACAAGGCAGCTGTTGTTATGGGTGTAACAAAACATCGGACAATCATATCCCGATAACAAGCATGTCAATGTTACTGCATCGACTGCTCAGTTGAAAATCAATAACTATTGCCGAAATTTACCTCATCCAACCTGACCCATTTTCAAACTCATTTAAGATGTCATCAAGACAAACATTCTGAGTTTCATGAGTATTTGACTGAAAATGTGGCATCTACGGCATACACAAGGTTTTTAAGATTTAACCAAGTGACCTTGATATTGATCAAACATGACCCACTTCCTAAATCATCCAAGATGTTATCAAGAAAAACATTCTGATTAACTTTCACGAGTATTGGACTGAAAATGTTGCCTCTAGAGCGTACGCAAGTTTTTTCACACATTGTTCCAAGTGACCTAGTTTTTGCCCTAATGTGACGTATGAAGTTTCACCAATTTTTTCGTCAAGGGTCTTAGAAGATGTGTATGGACAGACAGGCAAACAGATAGTTATTGGTCCATTATGAAATTATATATTAAACCCCCTGTTTCCATGACATGGCGTATCATTAAATAAAACCAAAAAAATGATTGCGACTTATGATTATGATATAAATATGAAATTTCAAAAAAAATTTCCCAGTAGGTATAGAGATATTGGTCCATAACGGAAATGTTCATCAAGCCCCCTTCTTTCATGACATATCAAAAAACCAAAAGGTTATCAGTGGACAATCATAAGGAACACATGTATTAAGTTTCATCCAATTTTCATCAGGGTTCCGAGAAGAAATCCATCTGTAGGGACAAACTTATGAATAACAACACCCCCCCCCCCATTGGCGGAGGATAATAATTAACCAATTATCAACCTGTGCAGTCTGATCTTATCTCCCATAAAAAGCCACTCAAAGTTATGCCTTGTATTTTAAAGGTGAAATTAATTGAATGGTATTCAATATGCTGAACAATTTATTCAAAATGCATAAATTAAAAGATGTCATCAATGTTGCGGAAGACCAGTCTTCTACCACCAAGAAAGAAAATTTTCATCATATAAAATGCATTTCAAAAACAGACTGACTTGTTCAGTGTCAGATCCAGGGCGCACGATTGCGAGAATCGCACGAGTTTTTCATCATTCACGCACATTTTCAAAACCAGTGTGCGACAATCGCACGCAAAAAATAATTAGGCAACTAGCGTTTGATCACTGATTAACGCTTGAATGCCAATGTGAAAATCGCTTTCACAGGCAGCACAACTGTACTGTATTAGATCATTCCTACAAATCAAGAGTGACTCCCCTTTCTTACCTCATAGATTTTTATCATTCGTCACAACTTACATCACCCTAGGGCCCCGAGGGCTTTCGCCCGAGGGCAGATTGCGAGGTGGAGGGCCGATATCTCTCTCTGGCTCTCATCAGCCGTGTAATAACCTGTTTATTACATTCATTCATCATTTGCTCGTTTTTGTTTTTTCTAACATGTTTAAAAAGTTAAAACAGAGAAATTCTTGTCTTCGTTCAACACAACTCCTTTTTCCACAGGTAAATGTCACGTTTATGATGTAACAGTGTTCTGCCAAGGTTTTGAGCTACAGGGGCCACTGGCCCACCCACGCTTAAAAAGTGAGGCCATCTTCATGCTACATGGGGCCAAGTCAGTCAATCAGACACAGAATGGAGAATTTTTTCCAGGCAGATATCCACTGATTTTCTTGCAAGATTTTCCAACAAATTCAAAAGAATGTGATATTTTGTTATTGGAATACTTCTTTGGCTATCCAAAATACAACCTTCAAAGCTGACAAGACACTACTCTCTTACTGATCAAAAATATGCTTGACACTCTTCTGGAGGTTACCAGTCATCGAATCTGCAAGGACTGCAGCTTTATGATCGGAACTATCTGCATGCCTCGTTAATGTGCTAGTTCTGAAGTTTTTATTAGGTTCCGTGAGAAAGTTGTGCTTTTTTTGTGCCTTATACACACAATGAACAAGTCATGGATTTTTTTCAGAGTCATACTGCAACCTGGGAAAATCCGAGAGCCATTTATTTTTTAAAATGTTTTTCATACGACGAACTTTTTGTCTGGGGTTAGGATTTATCATCATCTGTTGAGGTTTCTGAGTGTTCAGAGTCTGTATACGGCCAATCGGTAGGCTCAAGCTGGGTGTCTGTTTTGGCCTTTTCTGTCGCAGATTGGCCAAAATAAATGAGTATGGATCTAGTTTTTTTGTCGGCTTCTTTTCAGCCATCGCGAAGACTGCGATCATCTGATGCAGAACAAACTCGAAAACGTGTTCAGTATTGTTGCAACAAAGATATCTATTGGTCAAAAGTAGGGAAATACCTTGTTGCTGAAAAAGTTTATCCAATGAAAATCGCTGATACGAGCAACAACTTTGTTCCAAGCGTCTTTCTGAATATTCCGATAACTAAACAGATAAAGCGGGAACCACTTTATACCAGTTGATTTGCCCCACATATTTTTCTGATTGTGGCCGACGCTGCATATTTTTGATGCGCCAGTTGGCCCATTAGACATAATTTTAATGCGCCGTCTGTAATTTTCTAGCGCCGATCCCGCAATGGCGTGTCCTCGGCAGAACTCTGATGTAATCATGCGTCATTCATTGTGACTATCGCAGCTGCAGTATAAGGCCGTTTAAAATAAACAGTTCTTCATCTTTATTCATAGTTAAAAAGATGTCGGTATGTGTGTTTTTCCGTACCAAATATTCAATTTAGTGTAATACGCATTATAAATGAGAAACAGGATAAATAGAATAGATAGTTGGTGCTCTGGATTGGGAAACTTAATCAGGCTCAGTTCCCCCAGCTCAACGGAAAAAATTCGTAGAACTATTAGCCTTTTGACACCATGCCTTACCCAATAAATTTTCCCAATCCAAGACAACAACAGTCTATTCTCTACTTACCGTGTTTGCTGGTTTTGCGATTCAATCGTTGTCTGTAGTCCTGAAGATTTGTCGGCTAGCGACTGACGGACTGATTCAGCCATTTTTTTTCAAACTAGATATTTTGAGAACATTAGTTTACGAGCGAGTGTTCTGTTGCTATAGATTTAGAACAAATATCTTGTCAACGGGCAGGATATCAGATATCAGCCCATTGCCCCGCCATATCTGCCCTCGCGTGACACTGATATTACACCATTTTCAGCTGAGAATGTTACTATTATTAGTAACAGAATGTAATAAACATGTATATGTCACGGCCAGTGCGACGCAGAACTGATGAAAGCATAGGGACTAGCGTTTTAACATCTATTTACAGTTATGACTTTCAAGTTTCAAAGTAAGATTTTGTGTTGGGTATGAACAAGGCTGAGGCAAAGTAGTTGGTACTACAGAATTGAAAGGGTTAAATGAATGATCCAAAAGAGATTAGTTCCGTTTCTTGCTTTTTGAAGTTGATCTTCATCCCCATACTTTTCAGAAATCCCCCATACTTTTTAGAAATCCCCCATACTGATGGAGGACAGTCCCCCACTTTTTGTCAAATCCTCGTTTAGACACTGCTTGTCATGATATACAAACAGTATTGCAGTGTATTTTCAAAATTAAGTTGTGCATTTCCAAAAGAGTATTCTTGATCTATGGAGTCTGCAAAACTCCTGTTAACTTTTCATAAAAACTAGAGCTATCACTAAAGGTGATAAATACCCCCCACCGGCTCCATGTCAAGAAATAACTTTTTGTCACAGAAATGCATAATGCCTTTGTCCAAAGTGTTGTGAGACTATTACACAGCTAATAAATACTGAAACAAAATAAAGAAACTTTGAAAAAGAACCTGAAATGGGCTCCTCTTCCATTTTCCTGGATTTGGAAAAATCATTCAACCAGCACCAAATTATAATATGCATATATTAACTTTGTATTGAAACTTCCTATGAGGTTTAATAGAAACCTGTCCTGTTGGTTTGGAGAAATAGCTGGGACTAAAACAAAGTTTGTGGGGGTTATAATAATGCAGTTTGATAATCAGGGGAGGTAAATAGCAACATACACATATATATATATATCCAAAATTAAACTATTTAACCGTTGTTCTATGACGTCAAAATGACGTTAGTTACGCTGTTTCATTAAAGTGTTGCCCTGATGAGCGGAAGCGAAATCGGATGGCACGTTGAAAATACTATTTGCAGAGAGAGAGAGAGAGAGAGAGAGACACACACACACACACACACACATATATATAAAATAACATCACATGGGAGTATATATGAATAACGTTTATTGCCAACCGGTTTCGCTTTGAAAGCTCATCAGGGCAACAATAAATCACGTAGCAACGTCGCGTTGCTACACACATAACGCAATAATTAATGACGTTATGGCTTAATGTTCAATTTAGGCATAAATCTATTGATGAATGATTGTTCTTTAAGTAACCTAGCTGAAACATTGTCGTTATGCATTTTAAAGAAAGGAAAGATCGAGAATTTCGGAGAAGTTTTGGAACATTTATCTAAATGCGCACTTAAAGGCATTTGTCTTGTTAATGGGTCTCTGACCTGTTGATAATGTACTGTTTTTCTGTTCCTTAATTTGTCACCGGTCTGTCCGATGTAAAATTCCCTACACCCATTACAAATTAAAACATAAATAACATTTTTAACAGTACAGTCCATATTTTCTTTTACAAAAAAAGTTTTATCATTTAATTTAATGTTGTTACCTTCAATAATGTAATCACACAGTCCACACCGTGGTTGTCCACACTTTTTTACGCAAGCGGCTGTGTCTAGACTGAACTCCGACCGCGTAATAAGGCGTTTAAGATTAGGGAGCTGTCTTTTACATTTTATGATTTTAGTGTCTGTGATTATACTATTCATTTTTTCATCCCCGCTTAGAATAGTCAAGTTAGATCTAAGTAATCCGAATAGTTCACTGTTTTTAGGATTGTGGGTGGATACGAACGGTATAATAGGTTTATCAGTCTTTTCTTTAACTGTTAAAAGACTGTTTCTAGGAATTTGTAATGCTTTTATAAATCCTGTTTTTATCACCTGCATTGGATAGTTCCTGTCAATCAAAGAAGAAGCTAATTCTTTTAGACGGGAATTACGCACACTTATATCAGAAACAATGGTGCATATTCTACGAGCCAAGGAAAATGGGATGTTAATTTTAGTATGTTTTGGATGGCATGACTTGAAATTTAAATACTGCTTAGAGTCTGTAGACTTGAAATATATGTCAGTGGATATAGAAGTATTTATTTTGATGACCATAACATCAAGAAAGGGTAACTGATAATCACTGGTTTGCATCTTAAACATAATATCCTTATGGAGAGAATTTAGAGTCGTACAAAATAAGCTAGATCTTGCAATGATCTTTGCCAGAATATAAAACAGTCATCTAAATATCTTCTCCATTGATCCCGTACGAATTTAGCAAATACTTTACCCTTTTCATGTTTTACTGTTTTGTAGAGTTTTTCCTCTAAAAACCCAAGGACAAGAGTAGCATATGTAGGGGCCACTTTAGTTCCCATTGCTGTACCTTTGGTTTGGTTATAGAACGACTTATCAAATGAAAAATTGTTGTTTTCAAGAATAATTTGAAGACCCCGCAAAATAAACGTTTTACTAAAACGTTCGGACAGCAATTCTGGCACAAACAGAGACTGCGATGCATGAAATATCACGGGTTATTAAAGAAATCGACGAAAACATGAAGAAAAAAAACCCACAACAAG